>QVRM01005910.1:332500-557500 GCA_003439945.1 Dermanyssus gallinae | reverse complement strand
GTCTGCGGCAGAATCATCGTATTGAAAAGTCTGCCACTCCGAGGAATTCCACTAGTGAAGTACCACTCTTCGGGGCGCGTGCCGTGCGTCTTCTGGTTATCCTTGTTTGTATTTGATATTAGTGGCACTGGTTTGTCGCCGGCACATTTCATAGGCTAAGCATAGCACGGCTTGCCAATTAATCCGCTTTCTTCCTCGTGCTTTCCTCTGGTGTAGACTGCTGAGCCAGTAGTAATGCTGTCGGTCAGGCATTCAGCTCAGTGGATAAGGATGAATGTACCCTCCTCCTCAATGTCGCAATCTCCTTTCCATCAAAGATCTTCACCAGTAATCGGAGTTCGCATACATACCCACTCTATACCAAGGCGCCAACGATAATCCGATGCATGCATGTAATCGGCGGACCACTCCGAGGCTACGAACTCTAACTGACCATAAGTTGAGTGTGTTTAACTCTTCGGCCCCTGTCTATTATTGTTTAGGCACGTAATGGTGATAGCGTACGTGCTTGTCCACCTCTTCGCGCGTGATAAACTTTTCGAAGCAATGCGGACACTTAATGAGAAACTCCCCGTGCATATTTTTTATGTGCGTCTTGAGATTATGCTTGTACGCCGAAGCGTAACCGCAGAATGTGCACCCAAAGGGCTTTACCTCTGAATGCATCAAGAGGTGTCGTCTGAAATGCAACAAATAATTAGAACAGTTTATATATATATATATATATATATATATATATATATATATATTGAATTTCAAATGTGATATAGTAAACGGAACTGCATTTTACAATTTTAAATTCTCGGTAAATAGGAAGGTTGAGAAAGATAAATCAAGCAACGAACTAGAAAATCGCACTCGACAAAACCTAAGAAATGCTTTGTTTAAGCACTTTATACAAACGGTAATCACTATGGGTACTCATCATCACAAGGACTTCTATGCAGCATTTGTTACGTTTGTAAAAACGCCACAAAAAAAATATATATATATATATATATATATATATATTTCTCGTCGTTGTTAAAACCACAGTATGACTCACAAAAGTTTGTTGGAAAAATATATTTAATTGCAGTTTATGCAAAACTGCCTTTCCCCAAAATCTCCCAAACACAATGTATATATATATATATCGACCTAACCACACATGTCACCTCCTTCTATCAGTGGCGCTTGGAGTGGTAAATATATATATATATAAGAAATAAAGAGGGGGGTAGGGAAGAAGATCCGGCCGTTGTGTCTCCGCCCGCACTAATTTCAAGCTGATTATATCTAAAATTTGTAAGTTAAGTTAAATCTAGTAATATCATATAATTTCCCTAACGACCCACTTCCTGTAACAGCAATGCCAAAGTCGACGGCCACTCATAGGCAAACATTGAATGCTCCTATGTTCCCCAGGTTTTGTCGTATGCTCGGTTTAGTGTAAACACGAACATGGCGTTTCCGCAAACTGCATATGTTCAGGTTAGTATTTCCACGAAGTGAAAATACTGCAAAAAAAAATCCAAATTAAATTTACGTTAAAACTAGATTAATAAAATGCATTGCATACATGTAAACCCTCAACAAATTATGAGGACGTAAGCCAAGTTGATTACAGAAAAATAGACTGCATTTTCTTTGCTGGACATGACCGAGATGGTAAATGACCGGGGAAACGGTTATATGAAAAAGAAATAAAGCGATATAACTACCGAAAAAAGGAACAAGATTATTCCGGTCAATTTTGGTACGAAGAAACTATGTACAGGAAGTGTGCCCCTTCTTCCATAACCGAAATCTCCGTCTGCTACTAGTAGCAGCTTTAGAACCTTCTCGATCCGTTCTGGTTTGCTGTAGCGTGAGCTACACAAGCTTAACTTATCCAAACCTCTGAACCGAGTAACAAACACTTCAGTGGTTTTTGCCTGTATCGGAGCCGCCACCACCACCTACCTGAAATAGGAGTAGTCATTACAGGAGAACACACAGCGCGGACACTTGTACGGCGCCTCTCCGTGTATTTTCATTTTGTGCTTCTTCAGAAACTGGATCGAGATGAAACGCATCGGACACTCGTTGCAGTGGAAAAGATACGACGTCATTAGCGCGGCCTGGCTCGGATCTCCATTTGTGGCCGGCGTTTTAGAGATAGCCTCACCACTGGTCGTCACTGAAACGTAATTAAGAACAAAATACGATTATTAGCATATTATGTGGATTTAAACATTCACATGTATATATTAAATTCCTAAATAAATGCACGAATTATTAGCATATTACAAACACGATGTACTGTAATTTTGTCTTGACGTTTATCGGGAGTGACCACCTCATGTTCATGCGACTACATGTTCAAGCAACGAAGCGATGATATCGCATTCGTTATAAAGCTCACACTAGTCGCATATGTATGTTTTCCTTTTCATGCATTACAAAAAACATTGGGATGGGCAGGTCCGCAGAAGTACCCAAAGGGCGATGCTCTGGTAGACAGTCAGAGAGGGACTGTCCTGGGACGTCTAGGAGACGAGTCGGAAGAAAAGACTAGAGGAGGACTGGAAGACAGACACGTGCACGTATGTCTACATTGAATATCATATACTGATTCATTGTGCAAATATATACAGGAATGGGCGGATATAACCTGTCGCGGCGATTTATTTACGTTGTCCGTTACAGCTGTAGGCACAGTTCATATGCATATGCATCAGTCGCCGGCCCAAGCTAGCCCAGAACTAGACCTACTAACGACGCTCAACTTTTGAGATTCTCTGCCGAATAAACTTACACGATATCTTCATGTTCGCGAGCTCAACATTTAAGTGATTGCACGATCACGATATGTTCGCGAACCCAACATTTTAGTACTTAAGACAATTATTCTCTGCCTCGAATTCTATATAAATAGCCTGTATATGACATACATTATATATATATAATGTGTAAAGGAAAGGTAATATTTTTATTCACAAGAAATTGCACATGCTTAGATTACATCGTCAGTAATTAACACCCAATCTGTGCGTGAAAAACTATTGATCATTTGAGTACTTAAGACAGTTCCTCTTCCCCGCCTGCTCTGCTACACACACACATATATATATATATATATATAAGTATTTTTTATTGACACGATATTGCACATGTTCAGGGTACATTGTCGGTAGCAGCTTCTCGTGGTAGCAATCAGTGCGCGCGAAACTATCCTTCGCATGATCTGAAAGAATACAATCGGCATTATTAATCTGAACTTTACAGAACGCTATACTTGCGCAAATTATATGTACATTACCCCATCCGGGTGCGCAGCAAACGGTAAGGCGTACAGGTTGAGCAGGTTTGCGTGCTCCCTAGAATTTCGTGCCCTCGGCGAGATCTAAAGTATTTGAAGACAGTGAGTGACGGTGTTAAATAGTTATAAATTGATTCCATTGATTCAGCAAGACAGTACTTTGTAGTACGAGAATTCGCACAACGTACACTCTGTAAGGCAAACAACCCTTCACATGTTATTGGTACAACACAGCAATAATAACTGCTATTAAAATTAATAATTGGCAGTATTGTTATACTCGCGCGTGCTTGTCAGATACAACTAGACCTTTCTGGTACGAGACGTATGAAAATAATAATAATAATAATAATAATAATAATAATAATAATAATAATAACAATAATAATACGTAATCGTTATTTTTGTTATCTCGAATATCGACTTTCCTGTCTCGGCAAAGTCTCAATATTTGCGCTTACAAAATACAAAATGGTATGCAGAACATTGTGAGAGCTGGAACGCCTTCACATATCAACATACGTAGACCAATGTGCACGGAGGGTATCAGCGGAATAAAATTTGCACTCATCTAAAAAAAATAACTTGCAATTTTTAATAACATAATGCACAATTTTACTTGTCTGACGACAGATAAGCCGTCACTAATTATACCCCCCTTAAGCTAGCAGAATCTTACTATATGAACATCGTCTCCGACACGAAAAGTGGATCACGGCATTAACTTAAAAACGCACGTGTAAATTTCAAATTGTCTTAACTGTGGTCACACAAATTGAGTGCCCAATTTAAAAACACGAGACGTTAGTTGTCAAAAGAAACGGTTCAAAATGACACGCAGAAGCGATAGTAATGCTACCCCCCCCCTATTACTCTGCTAATTCTGCATTCTGCTAAACGGAAAAAAATATATATATATTTCAAACAATTTATTTAACCAATATATGGCTAGCTACACTAGCTTCTAATTAAAGCTTAGCGCTTTCTTTGTTTCAATGACATGATAGCAAAAACACTACCATTGACGAATGTTACTTCTAACACAGGTGTTATAAACGATAACATGATTACCTAATATATATATTAGGTAAATATATATATATATATATATATATATATTTAGATGCATGGTGCATGCAGGTGACACTGCTGTGTGCCAACAGAACATGACCAGCGGTGACTGGGTGTAATTTGTCTAATCCGCCCAGCTCATCATTAAATCATTGTTTGATGTTGTGAATATATATATATATATATATATATATATATATATTTAAGGCGAGCACTGCTGAGTGTGCAAACGTATTGTAATTGATTAATAATTCAGCACAATATTTTCTATATATATATATATATATATATATATATACATGACAGGTTATTAGTTTACTAGAAAGCTATTTGAGACAAGCGCGCTTTAGTTGACTAATACTAGAATATTCCCCCTCTCAATGAGAGGGCGGTCTCGCACTTCCGAGGGCGCTGCATAGATCGGCTGCCGGTGGTCTCAGTCTAGCTATGGAGCGTGAATAGGCCTTCAGTATGCTTCTACAAGCACGACTAAATAGCGCCTAGATAACAATGAGGACGTCCATGCTGAACAATAAGCTGCTCGTTTTTTCTGTCTCGGCCAGCTGACGAAAAAGCGTGCCCATGTTTGTATCACGTAGTCTGCAGGCAACATCCGTTAAGCTCGCCGCCAAGAAAAACAACAACCTCAAGAACAACCGCATCACCCCAAAAATTACACCAGTGGCGGCGGCGGCCCCCGCATCAACAACAACTGTCATTCTCGCCGATAAACAGCTGTAGCAAGCGTATGCGGTGCCATTCGAGTACATTAACTCATTGTTGTTCCTGTTGCTGGCTTATACGTACCCGAATAGATGAGCCGTGGTTATTGACACACTAATCAGTCACTCTAGTACAGTCATCCGGATAACAGCCAGAAGGTCAACAACAGCAGCAACAACAATTACAATAATAAGAACAATTACAACGTCGGCGCGATGGCTTGGCGAAGATCGCCTGCGACCCTGATGTCGTAAGTGGTCAGATCTTGATACGCGCAACACTGATGGGCACATGTGTGTAGAGCCCGGTGGCGTGGTGCATTCCGCCTGCGCCTCTCGACCGGAGGAGACACGGATGGATACGCGGGTTCGAGCCCCACCGTTGCACCGATTTGTTTTTATGGGGGTCCGTCTATGAAGCAATCCTGCGAAAAGCAGTCCCATGGACGTGAAATCTTGGCTGAGAGTCAACCCAGAGTGTATTCCATAAGTGTGTAATGTTTCTTGTGTTCACACAGTAATTCCTAATAAAGTACGCTCACAAAACGAAAACAGCGACAACAACATGAACATTAAGATGAATGCTAGCCGCTCTCAATATATATATATATATATATATATATATATATAATATTGTACTGTATAAATTGGATAGTACAATATATATATATATATATATATAGCCAGTGGCCGTAGGGCGGCGTGGTGCAGGGAGAGAGGTTAGTGCACTAGTTATGATTGTCATCAAGCGGGGTGTCACCGGTCCAATCGCCGTTGTTGATCGAATTTTCTTTGAGCTTTGAAGCTCGCGAAGAACAGATGATAAACCATACCGTGAGAGGGAGTCAGCGGCCATGCTGTCACATACACTGTTGAGGGGGGACATGGCGTGGAAACCCTCGGTCTCATCTCAACTCCATGTAATGCGGCTTATGCTGCCGCTGCGGCCTCTGACATAAACAGGGTGACATGTGGTGTATTTAGGTATAGACGAGTCAAGCGAAAAATAACTTCAATCCATAGGTGCATGCTTCCAACAGGAAGATGTGGATCACTGCGACTGGACTTTCGTCCAGACCTCCGTTCTATGGAGTCTGTCCCTACCATCCACCCATCGGACACATCTGTATGAACGTGGTGTAAAGTTTCAGCCGAAGGAGAACATATTTCCTTTGACTTATATATATACTTTATCTCTCTCTCTCTCTCTCTCTCTCTCACAAATACACACACCGCCTAATTATCTTTCCCTACCTTATGCAATCTCTCTCTTTGTTTCTATACACCTAGCAGCTAAGCATGACAACACCCTGGTGGGTTGGCGTTCAGGCTACGTCCTTCGATCGTGGAGAGCTGAGCTCTCAGTACCAACTGTCACAACTGCCGCCGATGACAACGACACTCTTCCTTCTCTTCTGCGAGTGTTATAATAGTTGTTATAGTAATAGTAATAAATAATTCCATTGGTATAACCATTGGTCGTGCCGCCCTGTTGGAACATTTTGTCGCCTAGAGCAGCGCAAATCGACGACATCCGCAGGAAAACAACAACCGCTACCACAACTTCAGCAACACCCGCCGCAGAAGCAGCGGCAAGAGGACTGGGTGTAATTTGTCAACCGGAGAAGGAGGTAGTAATACAGCGGAGCGGTGGTGCAAGGCGATGCTCGCGAGATCAAGGACTTCTTGGAGAAGTGTCTAGTGAAGAAGGCAAGCAAACAAAGTTGCCGCTAGATGAATCGCTCGATCTCAATGCTTTCAGGTTCGCTAAAGCGGTACGGATGGACAGCCGATAAGCGCGGCCAGTCCATTCACGCGTGTCGCGCTGGCACGATCCGATCCGACACAAACTGGAGAAGTGGTCGTAGTAGTAGTAGTAATAGTAGTCATAGTAGTATGACCAAATGACCAGGTACCAAGTACCAACCAATACTGCAATCACTACACTCTACACACGGTTGTAACATGACGGCCGAAACACGACATACGATGATGGATGGTGTGGATCATACGGTGACACCACGACCGATAGTGCGGGAGAGCTCTGTTGTTGTTGTTGTGCTGAAGCTGCCAAGAATCGAAAGTATCGAAAGCGAAAACGCCATCAAACATTGCTGACAAGGGAAAGTGGTCCGGGCGCAATTAAGAGCTGAAAGCGCGAGATTTTCTTTGTTGTGATTGCTGTTGTTGTTGTTGTTGTTGTCGCTGTTCGATGATTTATCGTCGTGGTCGTCGCCATCTTCATTACTGGCAAATGTACATTATTGACAAATGTACAATATTGTCGATACACTACTTGTTGTTTGTTGTGTAGTTAGTATGCTTGCCGTCGTTTCTACTAGGTAATCTGGCTGCAAGGTACTTATGATGATGATGTTGATGCTCAAATCGAATGCTCGCTTCGTGCTTTTCGTGGTGACAGCATCATCTGTCAGTCGAGATATTATTGCAGAGAGATATCGTTGTCGTTCTCTGCTGCGGCCATCCTCTGTTCGTTGATCAAGCAATTCACTCACGCTTGATCATATTCGTAACGTGTTGTAACTGTCTGTAGCATTAAGAGTCGTCAGTCGTTCTCTGTCCTAATTGTAGAGAGGTTAATTGCAGGAAAAACATGGCACAGCGCCGACTGTTCCTACCACTGACGGCTCCGACTAGTGTTGTTGTTGATGATAATGATGATGATGGTGGCGGCGATATTGCTGTTGTTGTTATTGATGGCAATAATGATGATAATGATGATGATGATCACAGCCACCAAAGCAGACGACCGCGCGCCGTCTTCTCCACTCGCCAGTCGTCACTGGGTGGTCTTTAAGGTATACAACTTGTTTAGTGGTGGCGGAGGCGGTACCAGTAGTACCAAGTTACCCATGCGCGCGGCCACAGATGAAGTAGAGTAACAGATGACGCCAGCCCTCTAACGCGTGGAGCCAGGTGGTCCAAACAAAAATATACCAGCAAGTGCGGAAAAAACACGGTTCTGTCTTGTCTGAAATTACTAACGTTGGCTAGCGAAAGAAAAATATCAATACGTATTGAATAAGTTCGCTTGAATTGATACCTCAGTATTTGTCCACTGTTGCAGGCAGTCACATTGGTATAACTCATATTAGAACTTGAACATTGATATAACTCATATCTAGAAGAATAGATATGTTGATATAAGACATTCCGCTCTAGACATCTTAGACAAGTTCAAGTGCCTTGCCTCAAGTGTAGCTAGCACTTTCAAGACACCCTGTATATAAATATTAGTTCGACCAAGGTGCGCTATTCTTCTTCTATTGTAGGTTTTGCAGATGTGTACAGAGAATAGTTTCTCTCACATAATGCTCCAGACTTGCCTGGACTTTGTATCAAGTTTCGAATAGTTCGCAGTTGATGGAAAAGTAAAGTTTCTAAAATGCACAATGCGCGTTGCAACTAACTGTACGGTTGCTGTGTCAACGTTCCATGACGCTGGGAAAGAGCAGGCAGTAGTTTTTATGTATATTCTTCCTACTGTACGCCCTTTGTTCTTTTTTAGTCTATAATAAGCCCTCAGTCTATTGCCAGTATACACCAACGTGTAGATTTATTCTCTTTTGGAATTCTGCTGAGGTTCTTCTTCTGCTATTCAATTCCTGTAGGCTACAGGTAAGCTAACGGCCCTTGTCAGGCAATTAGGTAAAAGTTACCCAACGAAGCCTTCGCTTGCGCTTTAAAAACGACATCAACAACGACGAAACATTCGCAGCCCGTTTATATCTGTGACACAGCCGTAGCGTGTAAATAACTTGCCTATCTCTCCGTACTTTGACAATATCCGTTGGACGCTTATTAGTCAAACGAAGCAAACAACGGCATCCTCTTTGCTTCCACCATTCCACCAGTTGTAGATTATTGTGTCAAGTAGCAGAGAGTCTTATATGTCAGATAGAGTGCAGGTATGTTTTCTATTTGAAAAATAATTATTTAGATTTCGACATAAGTTCCACCAAATGTTATACATTTAATTAAGCATGCCTATACATCCGTTCGCTTTCTAAATGTTTTTAGGCTCCGTATTCTGAAGTTTGTTCAGACTTCCTTTCAATGGCCTCATGCATTGATTTGAGTGAATCGGTGGTTGCGGGTTAGAGGAACTTCCACACGTAACCACTGCGATCTCTGGTCTGAGTCTAAGGTAGTCTCGAGGAAGATTTTATGAATCATCATTCTCGAGGAATACGGCATCAAAATCTTGTCTCTGTGCGACAGTGCGATCCATTATAAACGCAGAGCGTCAGTAGCACTAGTAAAAGTCTGCCCGAATAAAATCTACTGCCCTTAATGGACACACTCAAGGCTCAAAGGCTTATCACTTTTTTTAATTACGGCCGAACAATCGCCGAAGCCAAAATTTTTTTTGCTCAGATTAATGCGTTGCAAGAACGGAGCACATCAATACTGTGTACACACGGTGCGTTGTTCTAGTCCTTGCGTGCAGGACGCTCCTGGAATCAAATCTCTCTTACGGAATCACTGTATGGGGCGCAACCTACACGGAAACCCTGCACTCGTTACGGGTGATCCAGAACAATGCGGTGCGAGGCATTACTGGTCTGTCTCGATTAGCTGGCACGATTAAAGTTAGCCGTGCTTGCCCACAAGGTGGCTAAACACAAACTATCTCCAGAATGCCATTTCGAATTCCAATTGAGCCCCCTTCAGGTCTCGGCGATGTGAGGGTCAACTGAGGGTTCCCAGGTTGAACTTACCGGTCGAGCCCGGTGGCGTAGTGGCTTAAGTCTGCGTCTCGCA
The DNA here is from genome assembly GCA_003439945.1 of Dermanyssus gallinae. Classification (NCBI taxonomy): domain Eukaryota; kingdom Metazoa; phylum Arthropoda; class Arachnida; order Mesostigmata; family Dermanyssidae; genus Dermanyssus; species Dermanyssus gallinae. The sequence goes on along the minus strand of QVRM01005910.1, from coordinate 547,639 downwards.
ACCGGAGGAGACACATAGGTGCGCGGGTTCGAGCCCCACCGTTGCACATTTATATTTATGGGGGTCCGTCTATGAAGCAATGTGAAAAACAGTTCCGTGGACGTTAAATCTTGGCTGAGGGTCAGCCCGAAAACTTTAGGTTGAACTTACCGCAGCACTCTCTAGCCTGCATGCTGCCAAAAGTATGGAACGAGCTATCGCAGGACCTCCGAAATACGGTCAGCATTTTTTAAAAGACGTTTGACCAAGAAACTAAACGCAGAAAACAATTGTGCTTACTTATTAAATCTGTGAATAGTCGACATTGTACAAGATGAAATCCCTATGATATGGGTATACAGCAAAAAAAATGTGTCATAAAAGTTTGTGTGTATGTGTATAGTATTGTGGTTATACTTCACCGATGCAGGTGCTACAACGACAGGTTTTTTAACGAAAAATCACTTTAACATAAATTGTGACAGATTGCCTGTAAAAGAGCATGTCAATGAAACAACTGATGATGACGACTGTACAGGTTCCTGCAGCGGCCAGTCTTTCCTCAACTTTTTTGCGTGAATAAAATAGTTTCTATTTTATTAGAATGTTCAATACCTGAATTCAAAAGCTTTCTCACACAGTACTTTATTTATTTAAAACATGCTATCTTGAATCAACAATTTTCAAGAAGGGGAAATGCTTTTTACACACATGCGTCGATGTTGTTGGCGAATAATGTGGGACTCGACTCGGACGGAGAGTATGTGACTCAGTCGACTGTCAAACGTGTAATACCCACTAAAAACACCTTTCCCACCCCCTCCTAGTTCAAATTTATATAACAGTACCTTGAAACTAGGAGACGGGAGCCTCATGTTTCAACCTTCTTCTAGATCTACTGGAACCTCGCAAACTGAGGATGGGACTCCATGGATTACTGCCAGGGTAGGTTTACTCTTCCAGAAGCGTGCCCTCTGGGCGTCCTCTAGACTTGTCTTCTGCCTCATGATGGAGTCTTAGAAGGAGACCCTTTTGCCCAGTCGGTGGAGGTTGTCGTCATTCTGGCGGCAATCTTCGCTGTTGATTTCTCCATCCATCGTGTATGATGAGGTCGTCCCGCCGTCCCGAGTGCAGCGCAGGTTGCAATTGTATGGTCGACTGTGTCGGGTTCTTTTGATGTGCATAACAGGCACGTGTCCACTTTCGTCTTGCTAACTGTTTTCATATATGTCTGAAGTTGTCCATGGCCAGTCGAGGCCTGTGTTGCGTAATATATGAGCGGCCCCTGTACAGGCCCTTCCTCCGGTTCGCGGGGATACCGCCCACGTTAAATCTCCCTCGAGTCCTCTCTCACCCCTTTTCCCCACCAACAGGTCTCAAGTGAGCTGGCGTGCGAGGACAGTCAGTACATCTGTACTGACGGTTCTGTAATCCCGACAAACTCTCATTCCCATGCTTTTTTTGTGAAGTCCGAGACGCTCGCCGATTATGCTTTGTCCGAAGTACAAAATCGGCCCATATAGGGGATGCGTATAGCGTAGTAGATTTAGCGACAGAGGCTAGCAGCTTGCATCGCCCTTTGCTAGCGCCTCCCTCTCGAGGAAGTATCTTGGTTAGGTTTTGCGTAATTCTTTAAAACCTTCTGAGATATGTATTCGACATGTGCGTTTCTCGAAAGCCTAGTATCAAGGATGACACCTAGGTATTTTGCTTACTTTTTTATTTTAACGAGGTGATTTGCAATCTTAATACTAATGCCATGGGTACGTTTGCGGCCGGTAAGATACAGCGCCTCCGTTTTGTGCGGGGCCAGACTCAGGTGGTTCCTGAGTCTGACCCCGAAGCAGGTAAATTTATCATTTTCTATGAGGTCATCGCCGCGATAGCATGGCGGCCGTTTAACGTCGGACGGCCATGCTGTCCTCGTGGCGCGCACGAGACTCGGAACGCCCAAGCGATTTCCGGACGGAATGATTCCTCGGTTCAGGCCACGCAGAAGAGTGTCCACCCAGACCTCTAGCGTACGATCTGGATCCGGATGACGACGGATTTTGATTAAGGGCTTCGGAACTTGACATGAATCCTGCCCTGGCGTCCGTAGCAACTCCAGCGCCGAACAGCTCATGCAGCCGTTCACGACATAAAAAGATACGGCGACTTCACTGCAACACGTTTTCTATCCATGAGTTATTATCCATCTTATCGAGAGCGGTGTTTGCTCGCTTCTCAAGTGCCGACTCCCTGTAGGCTGTTCCCAGCGCCACCAGATCGTCCGCGTAGGCGATGGTTTCAACGTCCTCTGGGAGATATTGGGGCATCAGGACTCCGTCGTAAGCCAGGTTCCATAGGACCGGGCCCAGAACGGATTCCTGCGGGACTCCTGCCGTAATCTGCCGGGTATACGCCCTTTCCACATATACGCGTTCGGTCATTCAGAGAAGAAGATAAAATGCGGCGAAGGTAAAGGAAGAAATTCCTACTCTCCAGAGTCTGCAGGTTGACGTTCCACTTCGCGGTATCGAGAAGCATCAATTACACGAAAGACCTAGATTTGGGAGCGCTGGTAGCCTTGCGTCCAGCTCGCTCAAGGATATGTTGGATAGTATCCAGAAGTGAGCCGCCTCGTCGGAACCCGAATTGAGTTCGTAAAAGCTTGCTTATGCGTGATCTCCTGATTCAGCCTTTCGACTAGAACGTTCTTCATAAGTTTCCCGTTGGTATTAAGAAGACAGATGGGCCTGGACGAGGAAGTCACCTGGCCGGTAGTGGGTTTTGCAATGAGGCCAATTCAAGTCAAATACACTTTTATTCAGGGTCATATATGCCTAAGTATGCATTGTTTTTAACAAAATATATAACATCTTTATTTATATTATTAGAACATACATCAGATCCGACTTCGCAGAATTCGTGGAACTCTCCACGAGAATGTGTTGTTTACCTTCACTGAGCGCGCAACTTCTAGTGATCTAACATTCACTCCACTTCGCAATCCATTATCTATATATTTAAACATGGTCTGATCAGTCCCGAGACAGCAAAATTTTTATACAGCGATATATCACCCCGTTTGTGTAACGTACGTATTGGCACAAAAGATACGCTTTTACGAGGAATATTACATCTTTTTGATATCTGTTTGATACATTTGGCCTGTACCCTCTCAATGGCATTTACATATTTTGCCATATGAAAGAATGTATTGTTTATTAACCAATATTTGGTTTATGCACATATGTGCTACAGTTCTCCTAAATAACTTTCATCAGCGAAATTGCTTTTGTACACTGTTGGAGATGATACAGATCACATGATCTTCCGCATAGGTTGCATTCACACTCGGTTGATATCTCATGCCACCCATTTCGTATACATATCTTCATATGAAACTCATGCATTGCAAACCCCAGTAACGAAGTGTCTATTTCTACAACATGGACGCTTTTAGTAGTTTGTAGTCATCGCTCTAGTCTCATAAAAACGCATAAGTTGCTCTGAGATTCTCCACAAAGAGTGGTGTCGAGGCCAACAGATACACAAGCCGATTGCGGCTAGTGCGGTTGACTACTAGCACTCTTTTTAGAAAACTGGCTTTAATTTTGTCAAGCACTTTCAAATTTGCTTTTGATAAATGGGGACATATGACCTGTATCCCGTAAACAGCGGTCGGCGCAATCTTTAAATTAAAAGTTTGAGAGCGACATCCAGCGACAACCGATGAAGCTCTGGGATATTATGAAACGATAAAATGCTCTTACGAGCTCTTACCTTGATATGTTTTGTAAAATGTAAATCCTGCGTTAAAAAGATTACTCCAAGATAAGAAAAACGTTGAACAAAATCTATTGGTGCTGAGCTCAGCCGTAATCCATCTTTTTCTGCGAGCCTGCCTCTGCGGCGAAACTTCAGCGCTTTAGTTTTTGCTACGTTTATCACTAGAGCATTTAGGTCAACAAACTTTTGCAGTGAAGCAAGCGACTGCTGCAGGTGAAATCGACTCCGGGAGTAGAGGACGAGGTCATCAGCATACATAAGTGTTCTAACTTGTGGGCGTCGACGCTGGATTTTGTCCGGCAGATCGCTCACCAATATTGAGAATAATAGCGGGCTAAGATTATCGCCTTGTGTTACTCCTGTAGTCAGAGCAATTGGGGTGTGTTCAGTTACCCCGTCGTCAATGAATACAGACCCCTCCTGCAGCATGGCTTGTAATAACTTTAGTATTACCGCTGGAACACCACATAGCGCTAATTTCTCTAGGATTATTGTTCGTGACGCCGTGTCAAAAGCCGCCTTAAAGTCTACGAAAACAGCAAAGAGAAACTTACGTTTAACCCGGAGAGTCATTTGAATGCTATTTAGAAGAACAATATTAATATTATTATTATTTGTGAACGTAGTAGGCCTTGAAATAAATATGCAGAAGACCGTTCATGCTTTACATTAGAATCCCGTAATGCTACGTTTGTCAAGTTAGATTTTTTGTGGGCTAAACAAGTTAGGCATGAAGTAAATCGTGCACTGTAAGTAAACGATGCAGTATGTAAGTTTGAAGTAGGCTACGGGCTCCAATCGCCCTTACGCTGAGCAAGCACCTCAGCCGGTTCAGCTGCTGTGACGTTCAGTCTCCCTTCAAATAGGTTGCAGTGCGAGATGTATGCATGGTGGTACATCCGTGCGACTGTGGGACACACTCTTTGCGGGATCAAGAAACAAATAAAATAAAAAAACGTTTATATACTCTACTAGTCCAGATATAGTGATATAGAACGTTCTGTTTGGGCTTGTTATGCGTGTGCGTGTGATTTTTACCTGTCTGCAATATGAAATCATATTGCTTGAATATGTGTATGTAATATAATGCAACATTTTGCAATAGATTGCAATATAGCGTAGCGACAAGCGACGGGCTACCTACCACCTTCAGTCTGCCACCAAGTCTGCAGTACATTTTCGCGCTAACGAATACGTGCAGAAATAGAGTTGTTCATGTGCTATAGAAGGTGGTGCCCACTGCTGATGGAGAATCTACAAAACGGTGGAATCTAAAGAAAACGTGCGTGCGCCCTTGATGTTAATATGCTGAATTGGTGAGCGCAACTAAGTAAGGTGGACGTCCAGGGATTTATGGAACAGCTGCATTAAGGAGCACTGCTGTATGGCCGGCTAGCGGGGTGGGAAATCGACATCTAACTACGATCTTTACAGCCCAGGGATTTCATCACGTTCTGTGCAGCGTAGAGGGCTTGCGCGAACCGCATGATGGATATTGCTGCATACAGTGCAGTCGAGCAAATGTGATAGATAGACCACGCTGCGGTATGTCCGGCGGTTCGATCTATAGCAGGACTAGCAAAACACTAGATTGATGGTTGGGTCGAAACCTTTGATTGATGTAAGATGAAATAAAAGTTTTTCCAGCCCGGCTGTTAATAATAAATAAATAAGTCTTCAGTACAGGATTAGTTTATACACTTTGCAGGAGAGCTCATGTGTTGACTAAATTACATTTACTAATTTGCTTGCTTGCTACTTAAGCTTATGTGAATATCCGCCCACACGCATATATATATATATATATATATATATATATATATCTATATCATGCCGCAAAGCGTCTAGGAGAAAGGTGACGACATATTGTCATCAGCACAAAGCAAAGTATCCAACTTACGCCACTGATTCTTTCTCGATCTGTATTTCTCGTTATTTTCCTTTTTTCTTTTTACACACCATGCATTCGCTTTCTCCCTCTTTCTCTGTTGCTCGCTCTCGACTGAAATGGGAAACTACACACTGGCATTCACACGGCAGCCAGACGGGACAGATCGTGTGGGCACACTATACGCAAAGTCGGCGTGGGAAAACTGATTGTCTAAACGAAAAGGAGGAATAATTTGTGCGAAGACTGATTATTTGCAGTAAGTAACGTCATCATTGAGCAAGCTAGTTGCGATAATGCTAATGCTGGCAGCGATGAGGTGTACCGGTGAAATTTGTGTTGACATAGCCTCGACATTCCGTAGGAACATCGTTGGGAATAGTCGGAAAATTGAGCAGACCTCGAACGTCAATTTGTTCTAGATGCTTGGCTAACAAATATGTACTGAGAGTAGCAGAAATACCAGCAAAATACGGTCTACAACAGACAACGATCAATTCTTCCCAAGCAGGCCTATTACAATAAAGCTTTGAATGCACAGGAACTTGTTTACGCTGGTTGAAAAGTAGCTCATGTCTCGCCTCGAACCGAATTTGATAGAGTTCGACATAAATATGCACTCGACAGCCTGCGATGAAAACTAATCCGTAGAGTTTTGGAGTCTTCATTGAGTATAAACGTTGCTGAAATAGTTCTATGTGTGTATTGTAGCCCATGGCCCGAGGCCGTTACAACTCATTAAAAACGCATGCCAGACTGTCACCTGAAAAAGCTTTTGGATCATACATGACCCGTCTTAACAGAAAAACATATATAACACATAATGGTAAAATTAACACGTACTCTTGGGCCCAATAACTATAAACGATTGCATCTAGGCTTGAAGAATGTATCCAATAAAAAACGCCTTTAAAAACAAGTAGCATGGAATAGAAAAGTTAACAGGTTCTCTTGGAGCCAATAACTATAACTACTACTGCAGCTTGAAGGATGTATGCAATAAATTACGCCTTTGAAAACAAAGCCAAATTTGATTTAGATGCGGAAACGATGTTCGGTCGACACAATCGACGGTCCAGCCGACTGACGTCGTCATCGCGTCGGGACACCCAAATCCCTTTCGATATCGGCAGCTGTGGCCTGTGTGTGTGCGCTGCCGATTCTGGTAGCGCTAGAAACAATCCAAGCAGTTTCAAGAAGAAAGGTGGAACACTCTGGAGGAGCCGAATCTCAGCCGGAACTCACCAACTCGAGCCCTAAAAGAGCAGAGCGTCCTAAGGTGAACCTGAACTTCTCCACCTATTGTAATGCTGTAATGCCAGTAGAGATGGCCCAGAAATAAAAAGTTCGAACTTCTATACAGAGTTGCAGAACAGCCTGCCGCAACTCGCAAATCAGACCACGATCTGGATGTCGCCGGTAACAGTTGAATGTTTTGTCAGGACAACATCATCGTGTAGGTCCAGCGAGCGTCCCTATGTCCAGCGAGCTTCCCAGTGAGTCGCCCCGCTGTAGGCCTGATTCCAACTGACGGAACGCACTGTTCGGCTAGAAGCACTGCAAGGGGGCTTGTAAGCTTGCTCTGCGTGATGATGTAGATCGCGTGTAACGTTTAAGCGTATTCCCAGATTTTTTTCTGCTCAGCAGGTTCCGACACAAATAGTCTCGGACACCAAAAATGATGGGCACAACGTGGTCCACGGCTTGATCTCCTCTAGGCAACGTATCGGCTCGCCTCGTCAGTGCATCGGCAAGGGAGTCCGGCTTCTCTGCACGCACAGCCGCCAAGAAAAGGCTTTTTTTACCGTCTAAGCAGCTTGTAAACGCTTTAGAGAGGCTTTGAGCTGACCGAAAAACATCCTTTCCGGAGGTCTGTGGTGCAGGTTGAAGCTGTCAGACTGCGGTTGTTGCGGACAATTTTTGCCGTCGTAAGTCACTACACTTGGCGCCGTCCATTGAGGAATAGAAAGTTTCCGTTGAGCTACATTGAGTTCAAACGTTTACATATATTTGTATAGGCATTGTGCTATTCCGCTATTTCTTCGACAGTACTATTAGTTTGATCTTATTTCGGGGCAGGAGAGCCTGTCACTAGACCATTCATTAATACGTATGATTTGTTTGATAGGGATGAATGCACATTAAGGAGCAAACAATAAAATCTGTCATCCCTTTGTCATAGGTATTTTTCACCTAATTAAGCTTCATCATCACTATCATCATCAGATTGTTTTATTATGCACAAATGATACATGGTGGTAGCACATCTACATGACATGATACATATATATATATATATATATATATATATATATATACATATATTACATACACGTTAACATACATATACGTAAAAACACATGATTCATCGTTTCAAAAAGTTTGCTTATTTATTATTTGCACTTGTATATATATAACATAATTATCATATATATATATATATATTTATATATATATATATATATATATATATATATATATATATATGCGTATACGGTTGTATAGCATGGTTATATATGAACCGACGACTGCATGGCATCTTTTCGGGCTGGCCTACTGTTGCTGCTGCTGCGAGACCGCCTTATTTCCTGTTCCGTGTATGAATGAATGAATTCATGAAGTAAAGTATAGTCTAGTGCCGCCTGGCGATGACCACAACGACATTGACGTTGTAGCGTTGACCGCCTCAAGCACACTGCGGCGCTAATTACGTCTTATTTCCACTCTCTGTTTTCCTACACGCACCCCCACGTCCCCCAGGTTATTCCCACCCTGCACAGGAAATTACGAGAAAAGACCGACTCGTTCTACTTTAGCTAATTAGTAGCTTAGGTAGTGGTCAACTACCAGGCTCCGCTCCTAAGATTCCCTCATTATTAATAACCACCATCGTCCCTTAATTAACAGCACGATTATACCTACATCAGCACCAGCATCACATCACCATCATCACCACCAACATCAAGACACACGACCAAACAAGCGTGATTTAGATTTTACATTACCGAAAATGACTCGAAACCCAGTTGCTCCCATTCGCAGATATTCACATTCGGCCACAGTTGCATTCGTGACCATTGTCCCATGATAAAAAAGGGTCGTCATTCGTCATTCCCGGCCATTCCTAATCTCCTCTGTGTTACGACGATTCGATCCCAGTTTCGCCCCACATACCACATTGTTATCAGCAACTGTAGCAATCGGTCTAAGTGTTTGTTATTGTTGATGTTGTTGTTGACATTCTTGGTGATGGTGTTACTGTTGTTGGTGTTGTTGATGCCGTTGTTGTTGCCAATGTTGTTACAGTTATTGTTGTTGCCAATGTTGTTGTTGTCGTCGTCGTCGGCAATGCATCTTGCTGTCCTCTTAGATTCGCTATGTCAGGCCAAAGTTGTTTGTTGTCGGGGTCGTTGTTTCCTCCTTTTTATCTTGCAAGTAGCATACACTATTACGATTTAAAATCGCAAAACTATATGTATATCTGTGTGTGTGTGTGTGTCTAAGTCACAACGGCGCGCGATTTCGCAATGATAACCACTATTATTTATATTACTTCATCAGCTACGTGTATATATTCCGTTAGTTTTAGCGCTACTATTGTACTAGCCCCTAATGCCAGCTAATGAGAACGCCTTCATTGAGGGAAAAACAGACCAGAGCGGCATTGTGGTAGCGTAGTTGCTTCTAAGTACGTAAATTTGTCGTTGTTCCACCGTTGTTACTCGTCATTCTATGCTGAATAAATAGTTGTTTTACCTATTGACAGCTATCAGCAGTACAAACAGTCACCGTAGTGACCTTTTGCCGCGTAGTAATCAATGTGCGGCCTCAGTAAGTAAACTATAACGAACTTTGACAGAAACTAAAAATAGAGATGTACGTCGAATTCGAAACAAAACAGTTTTTTTTTTACAGATTGTTCAATTTTCTACAGGCATAAAAACTCGGACCTCGAACGGCGTCGGCTGATCAACGGTGTGTGAACGACTTTCAGTTGTGGGCTTGATAGCTGACGCCCACGGTTACTGCGATGCATCGCCCCAATGATTACAATGATCGTTATCATAGCGATTCATAAGATCATACGAATATTATTATATGCACGTATTATAATATTTGTGTTATTATTTTTATTTTATTATCATCATCATAATCAACATCATCATAATCTCGCCACTGTAATCAGAACAATCATCACATAGGTCGAGACCAACTGTTGCTCTCTCTCTCGTACGTTTTACATCGAGCTGGCTAAGTACGGCCATGGTAGTTAAGTATTTCTGATACTACCACACGGTTCAACTTGAAACTTGAAAAGTCGTCCACGAGAAAGAAGACACTACTTTCGGTGGTGACGCTGTAGTGCTTCCGCTGCTGCTATTACTGTTGTTGTTGTTGCTGTTGTTGTTTCTGGAGCTGATAATTATGATGGTACTTTCGATGGTTTCCGTTGTTGATAATTATCATAACGGGATTTTTCCCGTCGCGCCAAAAATCGTGACAAATCGCTTTCCACAATAGCAGGTGTAGCAACGCAACGCAGACGCGCACAGGTAGAACGATTCGTTCGAATTCGTTCGCCATTGCTCGCCGGTTTCGATGTCTTATCGACTCGAGATTTGTTCGAGCAATCTGAGCAAGATTGAGATCTATTCATTTATTTGTTCATCAATCTTGCTGCTTTTACGACGCCCAGAGGTGGATGGCGGTCCCCTTCCTCCGTGCTATCGTCCTCTGGGGCTGGTTCCGCTCGTGTTCACGCGAACCTAGAGCGTTTTTCGTCTGTGAATTTGTGTTGCGTTGTTTTTATTTGATGTTTGTTTCTTTTTTTTTCGATAGTAGTACCGAGATCTAGCCGATGCCGGCGCTGCAAAGCCAAAGGGCGACGGCATCGGCTATAGCGACAATAATAGCACCAGCAAATTGACGACGATAAAGCCCTGCAAATATAACCTTTCTTTCTTCTTTTTCTTCTTATAGAGATATAGCCTGCATGCAGACGGTGCACAGGTCTCAAATACAGCATATATATATATATATATATATATATATATATATATATATATATATATATATATATATATATATATATATATATATATATATATATATATATATATATATATATTCATATTTATATCACAAGCGCAAACACATAAGCGCCCCCTAATTTGTCTTCCACCTCCCTCGGTTGTTTTCGTGTAAGCCTATGGATGCCTCTCGCGTTTGCAAATAGGTGCCATGCAGTCGGCCTAAAATTAGTTCGCAAAATAGACAGCGGGGTTCGCACCTTATCTCGGGGGGGGGGGGGGGGGGAGTTGCGAGACGCCCATGCGCTGTCTTGCCCTCATCGTCGTTATCTGTCACCGTCAACAAAACAAACCTGCAGAAAAGATATGCAGGCAGAGGATGATCTAGCAAGAGAGGTCTGCGCGTAATTTTGCGTGTCGAAGCGCATGTTAATCGCCTTGAATCACGACTTAAATAGCAATTATGCTAGATCTATACCAATAAATAAATGTGAATATAATCCTATTATACGTACTACACCTAATAATATTTATATTAGAATTACTTCTATTACTATTACTATGATTATCGAGAGACAGTAGTGCCCACTTTGCACGCTGGGTGCGGCAAAAGCAACGACAACAACAAGAGCCAAGGCGAAAGCTGTCGCTAAATCGGCCAAGGTAGCCAATATCTACCCATGGCGGATCGTGCAATGCCTTCTACGCTCAGTGATCTGTCAGCATCCTTTTACAATATGATGATTTTGAGAAATTATGAAAGTGTTCAACCCAACCCAAAAGAGCAAATTTTGCAAACACTCAGATTGACAGCCAATGAGGAGTGGCGCAGCTTTTTTATTTTTTTGCTTACTGCCGATTTCGCAGTAGCGAAGACATTCGGTGGCTTAAGTTTTTGTTTAAAACCAGGAGGGATAAATAGAGAGAGAAAGGGGGGGGAGAAAGCAAAGTAGAGATATCGACATTCGTGATCTGGCGGGAAAGCTGTCTAACGTGTCAAAACGCTCGCACGTATATATATATATATATATATATATATATGCTAACTTTTGTATATCACAATTACCCGTACGATACATGTAAGCCACCAGATTCATCGCCACCTGCTCTTCCCGACCCAGTCCTCTGCTCCATTAGGTGCTCCAATCGTTTATGAAGCTGTCCTAGCTATCTATACTCTTGAAGGGGGCCGACAAATAAAAGTGTTATTAACTAGGGACGAACCTTGGCTGTATTGGTCTTGGCTGTGATTGACAACGTCTTACTACTATTGTTGTTGTTGTTGTTGTTGTTGTTGTGTTTGCTATTGTTATTTTTGTCACAATTCGTGCTGGCGTTGTTGTTGTTGCTGCGGCTGCTAGTTTCGCTTATTTTTCTTCTCTACGAGCACTCTCTACGGGCAGGTTATCAGCTGCTGGTGCTGTTTTTGCTTGTTTTTGTTACGCTAGCGGTAATAAATAAAGGCGATTGATACTCGGCTCAACTCAGTGAGAGTCTCCGGAGAAGCGGCGGCGGCGTCGCTGAATGGCTGTGGCTGTAGTTGTTATTGTTGTTCTTGTTGTTGTTGATCGTCTTCACGTTGATGTCGATCTTCATCTCGTTGCTGTTGTTGTTGCTTCTGCTGCTGCTGTTTCTGTTTTTCTTCTTTTTCTTCTTTCCGTTGCACCATGACGCTCGCCAACCGGCCGCAACCAGCAGCCGACGATGTTGGGCCTTATCAGCCATGCCAATCACAGCGTTTTTGCACGGCTGATCAGCTGCTCGACGAAGCTTTCCACCACGTCGCGGCTCTTCTTTGCGCCATGCAGCTTGGTCAGCAGGAAGTCCTTCCGCACCACGTCGCCGTCCATATCGAGCAGCTCATCGAGGTCAATCTCGACCTCGCTGTTGGCGTCCTCCTGCAACATCAGTCAGTCAGTAACATCGGACCGAAAGCAACGCACATGTGAGAGAGAGACCCAAAGATATCGAGCGACATGCGCAACACATTGAGTTAAGTTGACGGAACGCAGAATTTCTGCCTGCAGGGTGATACTACGTACTACTATATCTATCTATCTATCTATCTATATATATGGATGCAAAGATCGCTGCGTCAATATCGCCATATGTGTGTGTATATGTGTGTACTGAATGGAACATCATGAGCTCACGCGTTTTTGTCGCGACAAAAGTGAAGGCTTGAGGCTTTAATCAATTACTTGCCACTGTTTCAATAAAGCAGCTATAGAAAATCTTTCGACGCCTTTCAGTCGGCCTCTTTGGCGAGAACGTTGCAAAGAATTGAAACATGTTCGATAAGTGCTCAACGGCGTGTCTCTTCGACGATACAAAAGCAAACGCTATCTGGACTCCACAGAATGAGCTTCAAATCTCATGCGGTAATAAATAAGAACGATTGACTTATTACCGCATAATAATGCGAGTTAAATGACTTTTTTGGCAAGCGGGCCTCGTCGCATAATATATGTCTATTCCACGAGTCACCGATAACTACTCAGGATAGCAACAACCGGGCCCGATCAATTTCTAACACTAAAAGAGCAAACATAGGTCATTCGTAGAATAGTGCATAGAGAAACAAAAACGCCTGTAAAGGCTGTCCCGCGTGGTCTCCAAAGAGACCCGATTCAACAGAAAGCTCCTCCCTTTACCAGAAAACCAGTTAGTAATGCAATGAGAGAGCGAACTCTGTACGCAGCTTTCGCGAACTCTGTACGAGATTCTTCATTCAACATCTCCAACACCTGTACGGTGTTCCACGCTGGCCTATCATAAGCTAGTACGGGTAGATCAAAACACCCCAAACCAAAGGGAGCACCTGCGGGTTATAAATATATATATATATATATATATATATATATATATATATAAATATATAAACAAGACGGATAGTGTCTACAATTCCCCAGAGACTCTTGTACTGTGCATGATACGAGTGGAGGAAGGGTTCTACTGTCGGCAGCGATTGGGCGACAGCTATAACGTTGCTGTGGTTGTTATTGATGCTGCTACTGCTGTTACTGATGGTGATGTTGTCGTGTTTAGCGTCGTTGGCTGCCTGGAGAAAGTGATCGGCCAGTTCGCTGCTAGAGTACGTGGGCGTAGTGTCGCATCGCACAAAGTGGCACTCGTTAAGCGGAGACGGAAGCTGACTGAATGGACCCGCGGCTGCCGCCACACTACGGACGCGTTAGTGCTACATTGGAACGAAACATTGCAACGGAAACAGCAAAAACAACAGTAAGAACAATTCCAGCAACAGTGGCAGTGGCAACAACAGCAGCAGCAACAATAACAACAACAAAAGCAACACAGAAAACCACAGAAACAGGAACGACAACGGCGACAGCATTAACAACGAGAACAACAGAAACAACGATAACAACGGGCCAGAGTACTTTCGATCGACTTCCGAAAGAATCAGACGTTGAGACTACCTGTCAATTGAATTCGGTTCAAGTTTAATAAACATATAATTTGCACCAGAAACAGCTTGATTATGAGGTGCGTTGACCAATATATATATATATATATATATATATATATATATATATATATATATATATATATATATATATATATATATATATATATATATATATATATATAATATATATATATATATATGGTACAGTGACAGCAATAACAACAACACGAAATTTCCATACGCAACAAAAACAAGCCAACAAAGAGAACCACCGGTACGGATAATATAACGCCGATCAAAGCAATAATAACAGTAGCGACGACGACAACAACAACGCAAAGAAGGATTCACAACAGTGACCATAACAGCAAAAAAGACATCTAAAATAATAATAATAATACCAACAAAAGCAGCAACGACACATGTAAAAGCTGAAAAATAACAACGCAAAAGAGTAGTAGTAGCAAGTGCTAGAAATTCGATCTAGCAACCGCTATCACGACCTGCTAGAATTGGATCAAAAACCGGCTGTTATTAATAACAATTATGCCGTTATAGTTACTATGATGACGATGATTGTTATTGTTCTTATTATTTTATACGATTATTACTATTAAAGATTCGAACAGCGGCGCCGAGAGCGATTCGACGACGACGACGACAACAACAACGGCGCCAACGAACCTTCTCGCATTAATTTAATTGCTAACGGCCAGTTCCGGAATGGAAGACCGGAAAAAATCCGGTTATGTCTATGCGAGAGACGTGTGCGGCGCAGCGGACGGGCATGCCTCCGGGTGGGTATATATGTGTATATATACATATATAAATATGAGTCTATGTAATATAAGGTATCGCTCTTTATGATATAATGGGTATCGTGCGCACCCGTGTTCGCAGTTCAGAGAGAGAGAGAACGACAGAATAAAACCAGTGCACGTTTTTGACATGAACGGCCGCCATTTTCTCTCGTGGGATACGCGCTCGGTGCGCGATAGTCGATCAATCAATAGATACATAGATGATGCGAGGAAGTGAGGATCGCGCGCTGCAGAACAAAATGATGCTCGTCATCATGACGAAGCGGCGGCATCATCATCATCATAAGACGGTCGAGAGTAGAGCGGGCAGACACGAGAAGATGATCCTCTTCTGGTTGTTCTCCTTCTTCTACTACTGCTGTGTCGAACTACTGTGTCCGAGCCAAACATCGGCGAATGAAGACATGTGAAGAGTTGAAGTCAGCGTGGGGGGGGGGGGGTTCAGCGCACAGAGGGCGCCTCTACTCTCTACGTACCGGTAACGCTGGTAAGCGTGACAAACGTACGCACCCTCCCGACGTGTTAATGTAATTCCCGGCCGCCGACTGTGCAAGACAGCACCACCAACAACACTAACAACAACAATGCAGATGCATCCTATCTCTGAACGATAGAAGATAAATCCGTGACGGGTCGATCGGCTGGCAGATCACGCACGAAGATCGGTCTGACGCCTAGATTGCAGTGATAATGTGAATGCAATCAGTTTTGTCCCTCGCTCTTTCTATATCTCTTGATCTCTCTCTCTCTCTCACTGTCTCAATAAATATTTCCATCTAGCGTGTGCTGTTTCTTTAACGAAAAGCCTCAGCATAAATCAATCTCGTTGTCCGCTGTAATACTGTGTATATTTTTGGTAGCTGGACAACAGAAGCAACAACAACAACAACAAACACTGAAACTGATAAAACAATTTTGCTTGCGGTTATCGCAAATCATCCCGTTGTCAAAACGTTTCTCATGTAGGGCGCATTGTATAAGGGCTTCCGTTGCTATCCCCATAAATTTACTAACACACACATATATATATATATATATATATATATATATACCCGTGTCAGCGAATTAGTCGTGCGGCAGTACAGGTAAATGCGAACTGTAACAGTAAATGATCGATAATGACTGGCGTCTGAATCACCGGCGAAAGGAACTCCAAAAGAACTATGGAGGTATCCCTTCAGGGAAAGGCAAACAAGAAACAGAAGACGAAGAAAAAGAAAAAAGAAAAAGAGGAGAATAAATATGGAAATGAGAGGCGGGCAGGGACGAAATTGCCGAAGAACTGAAGTGACATGGTACTCGAAGGACAAATTGAGTGATGACGAATTGGTGCCAGAATGAATCACGATCACAGCAGGATAATCAGTTGGTGGGTCAATTGTGGCCGTGGCCACTGGTGACGCTGCTCCATTGCTACACGTGGCGCTACTGCTGCAGTTTTCCATGCACTATAATGTAATAATAATAATTATCGGCTCTATGGATTGAGGAGTGGAGGTGAGCCTAGACGGGTCCCACAATTGTAGGGAAATAATAATAATAATAATAGTGTGTAGATAATTATAATAGGGCTATACTTCTTTATCAATTATTGTTACAATATTGCGTAA
Organism: Dermanyssus gallinae; assembly: GCA_003439945.1. Classification (NCBI taxonomy): domain Eukaryota; kingdom Metazoa; phylum Arthropoda; class Arachnida; order Mesostigmata; family Dermanyssidae; genus Dermanyssus; species Dermanyssus gallinae. The sequence goes on along the minus strand of QVRM01005910.1, from coordinate 531,107 downwards.
GTAAACGCGTTAATTTTCAGCCTAGAACAGCCCTGGTCTGCACCATTCGCCAAGCGATCCCAAAATTGAGATCGCGTTGCCCCGCTGAACGTCAATGGAAAGTCTCTGGCGTAAGAATTGTGCGGCTCTCTTGTCCCCAGTCGTTACCTCTAAACGTTCGCCCAATTTAGTAAGTAGTCTCTCAGTCAGGGGGATCGGTGGTCCCAAGGTCTCTAAGGCCACTGGGCTGAAGTTATGGTTGTCAGTTCGGCGTATTTGTCCTTCTTGTCCTAATCTTGTCCTTTTCTGCTAGGGTCGCAGCGTGACCCTAATATTAATAAATATATGGTGGAGCAATTTCGTAGCTTTTTTTGGCAGCGGCCCGTGCGCGTGGAGAAGCAACATCAGTGGTTCTCGTAGCAGTAGTAGTTGTAGTAGTAGTAGTAGAACTTCACTTTACTTTTAGTAGAAAAGTCGTCACAACAATTTTCGTAATTGCTTTAGTAGCGAAATGCGTTATATTAGCAGTCATATTTCTAGTTAGGGTCGTCGCCATCGTCGTCGTCGTTTTCATTCTAGTAGTAAAGGTGATGGTAGTCGTCGTGAATATTTCCAGTAGCTAAGCAAAAAGTATGTCAAAAAAATCAACGGGGGAAAAGTCCCACCACCAGCAGCAGTAACAACAACAACAACAACAACAGTATCAGCACCAACAGCACCAACAGAACTAGCAACACTCGCATAACACCACAGTCGAATGGGCAGCGGGCAGCAACAATGACTATAACAACGACAACAACAACAAAACAATAACAATAATATCATCATCAACAACAACAACAACAACAACAACAACAAAATGTCATTCGGTTTGATTTGTCCCGGTCGATCGAAACGACTGACCCCACAAGAACAGCTAACTGGTTTAGTTCGCAACAATTTTATATATATATATATATATATATTATAATATATATATATATATATATATATATATATATATATATATATATATATATATATATATATATATATATATATATATATATATATATATATATTATACATGTATACATATCTATTTGTAATATATGTACGTTTGTGAGAGATAACGAAAACTTGATTCAAAAAATAGCAGCTATGAACGAGATTGCTATAGCTACATCGGATTGGCTTGGCCGGCTGCTTGAGATGTCTGGTGGGCTTTACGGCGAGGTAGCCGAGAGCATGATCAGCAACGTGTTCATCGCTATGGCCGTTCTTACGGTCGTCATAGCTGCGGTGTTCATAAGCACAAGTCCTTGTCCTCAACTACGACGGTCAACGGTAACCGCCGGCGGAGGCACGTCATTATTCGGTCATTCGACCAGCTACTGATGCATGCAAGTACCATGATGATGCTGCAGTTGCATGAAACTACCATGATGCTACCGCTGTACGCAAGTGCCATGATGATGCTGCTGTATGCAAGTACCATGATGATGATGCTGCTGTATGCAAGTACCATGATGATGCTGCTGTATGCAAGTACCATGATGATGCTGCTGTACGCAAGTACCATGATGATGCTGCTGTACGCAAGTACCATGATGATGCTGCTGTATGCAAGTACCATGATGATGCTGCAGTTGCAAAAAACTACCATGATGCTACCGCTGTACACAAGTACCATGATGCTGATGTATGCAGGTACCATGATGATGCTGCTGTATGCAAGTACCATGATAATGCTGCCGTTGCATGCAAGTACCATGATGATGCTGCCGTTGCATGCAAGTACCATGATGATGCTGCCGTTGCATGCAAGTACCATGATGATGTTGCTGCATGCAAGTACCATGATGATGCCGCACGCCGATGACCCACAGCCGAATGATCGATGTACACAAAACACAAAACTGTGTGTGAATTCGCACACACAGCCGACGCCACGATAGCAGTCAGTAGTAGGCTGGGCGTGCTGTACGATATGACGAGAGCAACCGTGACGCCAATCATCGTTAATCATAGAAAGCGTACATGCATACATTCATGCATGCATGCATAACATAACATAACAAAACACCAGTATGTGTCTTATTACAAGTGGTATCTATCTGTCTTTACGTGTATCAATCGATAGCCGATGACGGCCGCATGACTGACAACGTCTCCTTTCTTTACTCCTCTGCTTCTTTTACTTCTAATCGCTTTTCTCTGGTTGCTCTGTTGTGATTCCATGATTCTTCCCTTTTGATCTTTGTCGTCTTTCTTTGCTATTCTCTTCTTTCTTTCTCTACTTTCTGTTCTCTTCTTTCTTGCATTTGTTCCAGCTTCTGCTATTGCTAATGCAGCAGCAGCAGCAGTACACGTATATGTGTGTGTGTATTTTGTGTATATCTTGTATCGTACCTGTATCGTGTATGTTTCTGTGCGCAACTGGTCACGAGAAACGAGGGCGGGGTGGGTGGGCGAAGCAGGGGGCGCAACAACTTGGGTCGATGGTAAAATGCTTGGCGACATGATGACCAGATAGATAACTATACAAACGTCGTGTCCGTGGATAGGTGGTGTATTTGATGATCGTCTGTTTTTTGGCAACCAATAAAGACCGAAGCGTACGCGACGCACGCATGCACGCGAGACAGAGAGAGAGATAGTCAGAAACTCACAAAGCACAGATTAGATGACGAGAGAAAGAGTTACATAAATAGAGAGGAAGAGAGAGGGGGGAACAAAATCGCGCCAAAAATAAGAAAGATAATAAAAACAGGGATGAAACGCAACCACAACGGAAAACCGGACAACACAAACAGAGATGATGACGATTAGCAACAAGCGCAATAATCGTAACAACATTAACAACGACAACATCAACCACAACAACAACATAGTATCAACGACAACAACAACAGAATACGCGACTGCGAAGCCGAAGAGAAATGCATCAAGTTCCGGGATCAACCCTCCGGTCGCTAGTGTCGCAAATCGTCGCAAATGTTGACCGTCTATATCCATCTTATACAGTGCAGACCAAGGGACGTCTATTCAACCATTCGTTTCGTTTCATCCATCCCCCCCATCCATTCGTCCATCCAATCGTCCGTCCACCGGCACATGCAAGCTTTCCTGTGTCGTCAGTCGTTTTTTTTCTGTTTAGATCTTGCCCCAAAATAACGCGAGCAAACCGTAGCGCGCTGGCGAGGACCCCATCATAGCGCTTTAGTAGACATACACACGATTATATATATATATATATATATATATATGTATATGCGTATACATCATGATATGTATCTATGTACACATGTGCCCACCGAACGCATGCATGCCAGAGCGTGTCGTACCGTAATGTACCGCCGTCCCGGCTGACGGCTGGCCCATCGCTCGCAGCACCGCGAAAGAGAGTGAAGCGTTCTTAACGATCCATGTATCTTGGACTGTTTATCTGCGTGTATTTGACTGTCTGTGTGCCTGTTTAGCTCACTGCAGCTTTGCCTGTCAATAACCACAGCCGACGATTTACTCGCACTATAATCGTGTGCGTGAACATACCACACACGTGAGCGCGCATGTTCCCGTGTGTGTGTGTGTGTGTGTTATTTGAATGCGAATCGGAGTCACTGTGTACTGGTGCTTCGGTTTTTTGTACGTCGACGTGAATGCGAGCACGCTCGCGTGGGTGGAAGGGGAAAATTGGGGGCTTTCCTCGCCTCTGTCTCGTGGGTTGGTCGGCCACGGTCGACACAGTGGCCGATTTCTGGACCGTGAGCCCGAGTGAATCGTCGATAAACACTTTGGGAGAGAGAAGAAAAACATGTATGTATGTATATGTATATATATATATATATATATATATATATATTATAGGGAGAAAAAGAAAGCTTAAACGGATGAATAAACTAGTGATGTGCACGACGAATTGCGTTGTGTCCTGCATGTGGGTTACTTTTTTTGGCAATTTTATTCCCTCTCACTCTCGGCGCCTTGTCGGGCAAAATCGACAATGTGTGTGTACAACAACGTTGTTTCAATGGATAAACGGAGAATAAACAAGACAAACGACAACAACAGCGACAGCAACAACACCACTGCCGCCACCACCAACAACAACGAGAGCGCCGACAATAAAAGCAGTGACAATAAAGACAGCTGCAGCAATGACGGTAATAACACGAGTAGAAGTAGCAATAAACATGACAAAACCAACCAAAATAGTGACGGCAACATTAACAACAATATCAGAAACATGCAATGCGTTATCATTGTATGTTGTTGCTAATGCTGCTGCTGCTGCTGCTACTGTCGCCGGTCACCGTTTCCCGCACGACCACGATAACGTAACAATTCGCCGTTGGACATAAATATCGCGATGGACGAGGGTAACAAACTGTATCGATGCGATAATATACATATATATATATATATATAGTCACAACAAATGACATACATTTTCATTGGGACCAGGGAATTATATAAATTAATGTGTTGGTTTATTCAATACTTGCATATACACTCGAAAACATCTGTGCTGAGGGTTTGCCCACTAAGTACAGGCTTACTGTGCCATCGTATACAATTCGGCAATGCGCTCAAACGCGCGGTGGTGAGGACTATTCTCCGAGGTGAGTACATTGCGGTTTATGCGCTCTTGTGTGAGACTTCGAGTTGTTTATATCACAGAATTAGCATACACAAATGGGTCCCAAAGTTAGAAAAGCCTGGGAGTTGATGCCTGTCGTGATTGTCGTCCAGCTCTTTGAGATAAATATTTGCAGAATTCCGTCTAGTTAAAATTGCAAATTGTATTCACGTTTTGAACCTAATTGAACAGGCGCCTCCTTAATATTGTTGATAAAGACTTGTTGAAAGTGCAATTTGCTTCTGCTGAGCAGGGCCAGCTAATCGGGCGTTTGTCTAGGCGAATGTCGAAAAGGATTCGCCTGAATTCGTCTCCGTAATTAATACGTGCGTCTGATGATGTTGATAAATCCTGCGCCGAAACACATTCAGCCCACTCACGTTGACCTCATGGTTGCACCTTCTAACTCACCTTCCCCCCTTTGCGAATAAAGGTGCATTCCTTTATGTTCTACTAATTTACGTGGAGGTTCCAGTTAAAACTAACCAGTGTGTTCAATCTGGTAAGGTCACGCTCAAAGTGAAGAACCATAAGAAACTTAGGAAGTCGCTGTGAACAAACCCTGTCATAGTTTAAACCCCCTCTGTTAGGGCCCAATTCTCACTTCAACGCCGTCATCGATATATGTAAATCAGATTCCGTTGCAGGATTTTTCTGAGCATTCCCAGAATTCCGTGTCACCGCTGCGTTCATTAGCGCTTATATATATATATATATATATAAAAATATAGATCATCACTTTAGGTAATCATCGCTGCTGAAGTCGAGAACAATGAGGGCTCTAATTTATCGACCACAACAACCATAACAGTGGAAGGAAGCTAGACGATAAACCAAATTGCCGAGGGTCAGCGACCATGCTACTGCTGTTGCCACAAGAGCCCATGGGAAAACTTTAGATATCTCAACTTGTTTGCTTGTGTTGTCGCCCTAAGCGCCCCTGATAACATTTATGGTTGGATTGTGTAGCTGGGAGACATAAAAGGGTGACATGTGCACTTAGGTATACATTTCAAACGAATAGTACATCCAGCAATCCATCGTGGAACCGATCCGTCATTTTGTTTGACAACTTTCCTTCCCCCGGCTGATTGTGTACTATGTCCGTCCACTTCGACCGACCGCTACAATGGCCAACCTTTTGCTTTGGCTTACTGTTTTGTTTTTATTTTACCGTTTTCTTTTCGGAACACGTACGAACATTAATTGGATCAATAACATCTCGCCCGCAAAGCCAAACTAGCGAAACGATTCTGCAATGTGTATATGTGGTACGTTTCGAATCGCAGCAATGGCAGAAGCGGTAATGGCGAAAAAAAACATCAGTAATAATAATAATAATATTAATGATAGTGGTAGCAACGATGGTGATGTTTCCGTCATGTGGAAGTACTAGCAGGTATTCGTAAACGTCGTTGGGTAACCCTTTTTTGGCACAGTAGAACTGGTGGAAGTAGTAAAAATGATAGAGTCAACGGCACTATAACAATATGACTCTACTGAAATTGGCAGCAAGCAAGGATTGGCCAGGTCGGCGAGGAATAGGGCTATTACAATAAATAGGACAAACAGTCGCAGCAATAACAATAACAACAGCAACAACAACAACAAAATCGAAAACGACGATAACAACAACAACAACACCGGCAACAACGCGTGCAATAAACGATTTGCTCCGGCCGATTCACACGTGCCGGACACGTGAAATAGACTGCTACGACTACAATTATCGGAATTACAAGCTCTGCTAATATCACATTAGAGTATTATTATTATTATTATTATTATTATTACTAGTTGTTATTCATGTACATATGTTAATAATCCCAAGAGCGTTGTTCCAAAAAAACTAGTATTATTAACTATTATTACCGTCATCATCATAATCATCAGGTCCCGACCGTAGCTCTCGAGAACGACTGAAGTGGCGTCGCCCCTAACCCGCCCTGTACTGGTTCGGCAATGTTCTCTGCACACCTATCGAAGGTGGTAGTAGCTAACGCTGCAACCAATGACCATTTAAGTGCCTGACTTCACCACTTCCTGGGCCAGTATCATCTTGAATTAGCGATATAGAGAGCAGAGCAAGCAGGTGGCTGTTTCCGCGCGGATGGCGGGCGTGGCTGTGATGGCACTGAGAACAATGAGGCGCCGCGCACGAGATTCGAGAGAGATATCGAGTGCTCCGATGATTACGACGACGATGACGACAACAACGACGGGACACGACCTCATGTCGGGAACTACCTGTCGACAGGAAGTGTTTCCGTCTTCTGTGGTCAATGGACTACCTGATCAGCTCGTGCTCTTCAATGATCTCTCCGTGTGCGTTGTCAACCCCCCTACCTCCATTAGACACCCTTCCTTTCCGCCAACGGTTACCCCGTAAAGCTAACCGTGTTTTTTTTTTATATCACCGATGTTACTGTCCGCTCTCTTAGCCGCCACTAAAGATCAAGTAGGCGAATAGGCGACCCCAAAACTTTGTAACTCTTCTCGTCCATATAATTGGCGACGAGAACACGTATGCATGTTTGATATCCGATTGTCGTTGCCAATGCTTTCTTTTTTAGAGTCAACCTGATTAGGTTAGTCTTTGATGATGGACAGGGTAGCGGTGAAGGGCCGGTGTGAAATTTGGAGAATTCCTACACCCACGCGCTTATGGATCAAACAGCGCGGACAGATAGAGAGAGAAAATAAACCTATATTACATAGAGAGAGAAAGAGAGAAAAGTGGGACATAAAAAGAAAACCAAAAAAAGAAAATCAATCGCTTCTGTTGACCAACGTAGTTTAACCTAATATCATTACTGTCAAGAACACCGAAATGTTTCCTCGCCCATCTCGGAGAATCTTGCATCTTAACCCATAGCGAATATTATTTGTTTTTATTTTAATCCATAACCAGTAAGCTGTTGCTCGTTTGAACAATTTCCACGCAAATAACGGCAGCACAGATGACAGTTTCAAAAGCAGTCTTGCCTTATCATACCATTAGAGCAGTACAATGTGAATATATATATATATATATATATATATATATATATATATACTATGTGCAACATGCCCGAGGCCACACGTTTGGCCTCGAAACATCTGGCGTTTGGGGCAAGGACGCATTCTGTAACTGACAAAAGAGCATGGAAAAAGCTCTTTGAGGCCACAGCCGAGCCAATATCGACAACCGCGTTCCTCCGACAGATAGAGGATATCGTTACAACCACAGAGAGGCAACGCCAGTATGTTGAATGGTCACTAACACTGAAGCAATAATAATAATAATAAAGCCTATGTTTTAGATAATACATAATTAGAATATAAGTAGTTGTGGTACATATATATATATATATATATATATATATATCAATAATCATAAACCCTTGTAAGCCCTTTATATATATATATATATATATATATATATATATATATAATTTTTATTTGTTCTGTTATTACTATTATTATTATGAACAAAACTTACCGGCGTGGCGTAGAGCGCCTGAAGCTGTTCGTACATCCACATCTCGACGCGGAGTCGCTTCTTGATGAGCGCCATCTGATGTTGACCGTACTTGGCCGTGAGGTACTTCTTCTTACGCTCGCCAACCTCCGAGCGGTCCTCGGAGAAGGCTACGTGCAGACTTTTCGCCTGTGAGGTCGGTACGCACATGCCGCCAGATTGCATCCTGCAATGCGCGAAGAGTCAGCATAACAACGGAAAGAAACACAACGAGCAGACGGTTAGCGTTTGCTCCAGAACCATGGTACGGTCAGCTCGCACAAACCCGACAACTACATATTGATTTGCTTTATTCGAGCTAACTTCGCTCAAGTCGTATTGTTGTACTGGAATACTTGCTCATCGCCACTGGCGGACGTTTGCTACCCACAATGGAAAAGCAGTATCACACCGATTTAAAGAAAGTTTCATGGCTGGCTGACAATAACAATTGTGGCAATACAGTAATGAATACTAGAAGTAATTAGTAATACTGCTAGGTGTCAGCAATAATCGTAGCAGTAAGCAAGTAATAATAAATACAAGTAACTAGCAAAAGAGAAAGATACTAATGATACTGATTAGAAATCGTAATGCGGATCACAGCAGGACAAAGATTGGTCGCCATAAACAAGTGTGTAAGGAACGCAAAGCAAATTATAGAATAATATTATCCAGCTTTCAAATATTTGTCTGATATAGCAATATAGGGTTTCGCTTCACAACGCAAAGTAATCACCGAATGCAGATGAAGTATGCAATTGACAATCCTTATATGGAACAAACACTACCCAGTTTTTCTATATTTAGACGATTAGAACGACGTGGTTTAGGTCAATAAATGGATGTCGCTTAAACCAAGTATGAAATTTCGAGTGCATCGATCGACATATGATACGCACAAGACAACAATGACAGTGCCACTGCAAATGCACAATTTATAAAAATATTGCATTTCTATTTGTCTCGATATATGTTGCTTGTTTATACTTCTGTTTGAAAAGCCTTTGAAAAAGAGCTCCATATGAGGAACAAAAAATAATGCACATATAATATATATATATATATATATATATATATATATATATATATTATTGCTGCTTCTCTTCCGGAATTGAAGTCAAGCCGCTGTCTCTCATTGAACCCGTTGCAGCCTTCCAGCATCAGCATTCTCCAAAATCGACCTCATCGAGTAGTGCCACTAACACTGCCGAAGGCTCTCAAATCCATTGTCGTCCTCTTCTCGCAAATACTCGGAACTTCTCAGAAGCAGCTCTTGCAGCGAAAGGGCATCGCTGACGTCGCGACGAATCTGTTCAATTCCTATTCTGCACTTATCGACCTCGCCTTTTATCCGGCACTTTCAACATCATCATTGTCATCTGATCAGGACGGAGACGGTCCGATGTCACGGGTTGCGCCAGAGGCGTCTGCATCAGAGACCTCAGCGGCACACTCCTCACTGTTGAGACACAGGCGCGTGCTCAGACAGGATAACAACAGAAATGACGTCGACAACCGCGAAGGACGGAAGGACCGAGCGGCGAAGACAAAGGAATGCCTGCTGCCTCGCTAACAACGACAACAACAATGCATGAAGACATCGATCGACGCCGCCGCCCAAACACGTCAATGGTGGCGACATCGCCGGTGGGGTAAAGGTTGCAGGTGCAATGGCCTCAGTGTCGCAACGTGGGGTACTGATTGCCCCCAGGGCGGCGGAGAGAAAGAAGATCACTGGGCATATAGTAGTAGTAGTAGTAGATAGAATAGCAGGACGGAAAAGACGGAGCGCGTGGGTGCGCGAGACACAGTAAGAGAGAATTTCTAGTTGCTGAATTCTTGGATCTGATGCCCGCTCGCCCGGGGCGTAACCCGAGCGGATGCGGGGTGCCTATGACACATATCAGCCACACTTGGCATCATCGCAGCAACGAAGGCAACCGGCACAGCCGGGACGACCAGGCCCGCGGTAAGGTTGTGACGACAAGGTCGCAAAGACTTGGTCCTGCGCCAGAAGAATCCGACACCCAACTGAGAGCCGGAAACTAGGACAAGAATCTCAGCGTCACATCTCGTCGGCACAGGCGAGCCCGGTGGCGTAATGCATTCGCGTGCGCCTTGCGACGACCGGACGAATCACGCAGGGGTGCGCATAGGGTTCAACGCCCCCCCCCCCCCCCCCGTCGTTGCGCATTTCTATTTATGGGGTCGGTCTTACCAAGCAATGCGAAAGCAATTTCGCGGACATTAAATGTTGGCTTAGAGTCAACCCGAAAAGCTTTAGGAGAGACAAGACACACCGAGAGAGAGAGAGAGAGAGAGAGAGACTAAGAGAGAGAACGGCTCGGTCCTAGGGGCTGCCTATCTGGGGCCGATGACAATGAGTCGTACGCTTGTTTTTGCGTTGTTGCCAGAGAACAGAACAAAAAATTAGCTCATCATACACAAACGAAAAGCGTTTTATCGCGCCAAGGACACCCAGATAAGGAGGGAGCTTACCTTCTTCCTGATAGCGCACGTTTGCTCTATTTCGCTATCTGATACTTCTGTACATCTTTTAATATCTAGTTATTATTACACTCTTACCTAATAGTCGGTATAGTCGTAGTAGTGTTAAATACTTAAGGTGATTTTCGGCTACGTGCACGTATGCGTACAGAGTTTTTTCCAATTTCAAAAAGCCAATTTGTGTAAAACAAAATTTACGGATGTTGCACAGTTTGGCCAAATCACAGGGATTCCTCTAAGGTGAAGGGGGTTGGCTTTATTGAGCAAGGAGCTCAATTATAAATAACATGCATGTGTATATATATATATCCAGTAGGTGATGAGTTGCTCTTCTGAGATATTATTATTATAGAATGATATTAAATTAAATATTTTGTTCTTTATATTGTATATGTTTTATATGCTTTATATATATATATATATATATATATATATATATATATATATATATATATATATATATATATATATATATATTTATATATCTATATTTATTTATATATATAAACTGCAGTTGTCATGGCAGACAGAGTTTATGGCAGCCCGTTTGTTCGTCGAGTCGGTATTTTTGCTGCAATGACGGAAGCATCGACATGCTAAGCGCTACTCGTCGTCGTCGTTGTCGTCGCCAGTTGGCCAAGCGTCTGTGGGCGGCGAGTCTTAGAATCTGGCGGTCGGTCTGTCGTGACCTGTTGTGACAAATCGTTTTCTGATGATGATGGTTGTGGTGGTGGTGGTGGCAGCGCTACTATTGAAATGTCATCGTGACATAAGAAGACAGGAGGCGATCCAGGTGCCCCGGGAACAAGCCCAGGGGTCGACTCATGCGAAACGAAAAACGATGCCCGTCGACTTCAGATGCCAGTCACCAGCCGACGCGTGCAAGTCACTACTGTTCAGCTCCTTCGACTATTTGTCGACCTGTCTTGGCAGACTCTTGCTTGCATTGAACACCAAGCAGCTACACACCAAGCAACAACAACCAAGAGGCACCCAGCCGCCGCTCAGTGAGGCACAGACTAACTGAGTCACAATCCCCACCTCACTCACTAACTCACTCACCGCTACGACTTCACCGCGCCTCATGCATGAAGTCAAGTTGTCCAACCTTAGACGCATAAGCAGCAGCAGCAACAACAACAACATCAAAAACCTCAAACAATCAACAGCAACAACAACAACAGCACTAGTCGTGCCTTACCGACAGGCAATCAGGGACAACACAACCGAGGTAAGAAGGTGTGAAGTACCTTAACTCTTTGTTGGCCGATTGCCGAGGTCGGTGGTCCCGTGAGTGACTCATCTTCGTGCGGTATAGCTAGATGCCCTTCCTCTAAATTGAAGTAAAGTACGACGAATGAATAAGCGAAATAGTGAATGAATAGATGAGGTTTGGTCGCTCTTTGGTGCGTTACGATGGCATCAATAAAGATGAGGTCTTCAGTGGGACGCAAACAAAGACAACTCCTGCAGCCGCCGCAATAACAGCATTGGGGGATGGACCAACGCCGTAGCCATCATGGTTTCACCACTCCCACTTCCTAGAAAGACCTCTTCATTAACTTCATCTCTCCACCATCATCCTGGCACGGCGCTAGCTTTTGTAACAATGCATACTGCTCTGAACTGCACAAACTAACGGAAGCAAAATGAAGAAGCGAGAGATAGACAGAGAGAAAAAGAGTCCTGGGACCTGGGAGATGGGGGGCAATGGAAAAGCAAAACAAAAACATAAAGAAAAGTAGAGACACAACTCCCACACCACGTTGTTGTTGGTTTTCTTTTTCCAGATGGTGGTGATGCTGACGGTGATCTGCATTGTGTTTGCGTGCCAGCCAACCAGCACCCCGTTGTGGCCCAACCCGCTACATTGATGATATATGATGCCTAAGCTGAGAAACTGCAGTCGCAATATCGGCGACCCAGTAGCAGCAATGCTAGTTCGTGCGGTTGACGCTTCAAGTTAAATATAGTCTAAAGCGGGCTGCGACTATAGCCATAGATGTAGGCAAGGTTATGATGTCCCGTGTAGGAGGAGCAGCAGCAGGAGATTGCTAGCCTCCGTAGTGCTATATGCGTCGCCAGCCTTGGGGAGGCCGGCCCTTGGACATTGGAGCTCGCATGCGGCGTATACTCTGGAACAGGTAGAGATTATTGGCGATACGCATCTGCCTACGAGTCTACGAGAGACACGCATCTGTCCAGGTGGTGGGCACGAACAGTCACGGCGTTCGTCCTACTTGGACTGATATCGTGGGACTTTGCAATACTATAAGGAGATACACGCTTGCCTGCGACTACTGTGAACTGGAAAATCGCCCGCTGACGCTGATACAGACGCGGATGAACTAGTTGCCTTCGAGCGGGAATGGCACGAAAACTTGGAGACAGCAGGATGGTCAAAGAGAGCAGTAATACTTGGCAGGCAGGTTCTCAATGGAAGTCAATATAAAATCATCTGTAGTGGCCAAATGCTCGAGTCCGCCATTTAGAGACACTCAGAGAGATAATCGAAAACTGTCTCCGTCCACGGCAGTACGACCCTTTGAGCAGGATGTTTGATCAGCGGGCCTTGGCTCAGTGGCAAATTTTGCACAACTCGAGATATGCTCTTTTCAGTCTTCAAAAGGCTGCGGGTTCCCTGCTTCCGCGTCCTGCACGCAACCGATTTTTGTATCTACTAGATCGTACTTTTTAGGCTGACCCCCAGCCAAGATTTAACGTCCGCGGGACTGCTTTTAGCATTGCTTCATAGACGGACCCCCATAAATACAAATGTGCAACGGCGGGGTTTGAACCCAGGCACCTATGTGTCTTCTCCGGTTGCGAGGCGCAGGCGAATGCACCACGCCACCGGGCTCGACATCTACTAGATAGTGGTCTGCAAGATTGTGTTCATCTTCTATTGTTGTTGTTCTTGCTGCTGTTGTTGTTATTCTGTTTATGTATATCGTTGTTGTGGTTATTGTTGCTGTTGTAACTGCTGTCGTCGTAGCCGGTGTGGCCGCTGTCTGGCCGGCAATGTTCGATGCTCTTGTGTCAGTGTCCGAGCGTGCGAATAATATTCATAAATGCCATAAAGTAGATAATAGCAGAAGAAGGCCTCTATATTCGTCGGCCTTGCTGTTTTGCTATATTTTGCGGTTTCTGTTACTGCCGCGGACTCTTCGACTGTTGTTGGTGCTGCAATGAACTGTTCCTGTTTCTTATCGGTGCTTGAACCGAGTGTAACTTTCCATTGACGAGATGCGCGCAATATGCGTGTGAATGTCGACGCATCGAGAAGACAGGTAATCTTGTTGTTTCGTCAAAAACACGAACAAGGAGCGCAAAGTCAGATAGACAGATGTGTTGTTGTTGTCGTTATAATAATATCTACTACTATTATTATTATAATTATTATTATTATTAATTTGTTGTTTTGTTGTCACACCCATAATCATGTGTATTGTAATTTTCTACGTACAGTTTACGGCGTACTGTATCTCTAATGGCATCGTGCAGATAAATTCGTGCCGTCATGTTTGACCGTTCGTATTCGAAACAACCGAGCGCTACCCGGACGCTTGAGTGGCAGAACATTCGTGCGCTTCGATCATGCATTATAGATATGTTGCTATGAATGGTGACGACAGGACCAGGCAGAAACATCGACATAATTCATTGATGTCGTTGCCGCCACTGCCGCTATCAGCACAGCACGCTACCTACTGCACGTTCGCTGTTAGAATTGTAATTAACGATGATGTTATCATGAAAAATCCGAGCAAGCAACAAACGCTGAAACGAGGCACGATACCAACCTCAGGCGTTAATTAATGACAATGCCCACAGCATAACAAAGCCAGCAGACAAGCTTCGCTACGTAAAGTTTTACTTATCAGAATGTTTTTAAGAACACACACACACACATATATATATATATATAATATAAATAATTTTACGTATTAGGTAATTATAGGGTTCCACATCTAACAAGTTGTCGGCTTTTTTCACTGGGCTTATATGAGAATATATATATATATATCCTTGAGAACATTTTGTAATATATGTATTGTGTTAGTTCTCATCGTTGTGGGAAACTTGATCGTGTTCAAATAAATTAAAACCGACTACCGGTTCTGCAATCCATTTTGAAAATGAACACAATGCTGCTAAATAATGGTAGCAAGATATTTCTAAGAGATAGTTCCTGATCCTGTGAAGTTATAATACACCAGTGTGGATATAATCATCTTTCAGTCGCATCAGGGAAGGCTCCCATCAGTCAATCGGTGCACACAACGTCGTTAATAAGCTATAAAAGGTCGTGCGACAACAAGAGCAATGACAACAATAGCGACCGACGATCGAAACCAGACCATCCTCAGCAACAACGCTAAAAAAAGAAAAGAAAAACTACAACGACAAAAGTAAAAACAAAACAACAGCATGCGCAGGTTTAACGACCCCCCGGTAACCAGGTAAAGCGACAATATGAACGACGCCGGTCATTAATGGCAACCAACAGGCAATTCATGGATGAATATTACTACTACTGCTACTACTACTATTACGCTAGGAATTCGACTACATTTCTTTCCATTTTGGCTCAACTTTTGTTGTGGTTTTCACTACGTGTTTGACCTGTTCTGTACTTGATTGCGATGATGGGTTAGCGTCGAATCTGCTCCAGCTGCCACCACAACAACAAGTTTGACGTCTGCCGTAGAGACAACACACATGCTGGTGGCTACCAGCTGCTGCTGATGGATGTGGTTTTCATGTTGGGTGCAACAAGAGCAACAACAACCACAACAACGACGACGACGACCATGATGATGATGATGACGATAATGATGATAACAACAACAACAACAATAACAACAACAATAAGAACAACAATAATAACAACAACGACAACAACAATAAGAACAACAACAACAAAAGCAACAACAGCAACAACAACAACAACAACAACAAAGACGCCAGTCCTGTCGTCATTGATGGGGCACCCGCACGAGTCTAGCGTGAGTAAACTCCCGAAAGCGCCGATTTTCGGCTTCTATCGCGTTTGTTTCTTTTCGTTGTTGTTGTTGTTGTTGTCTGTTTTGTGTGCAGCTGCCGGGTGTCCGAGATGTTTTTCCGTCTTGCTTTCCTCTATTAGCTCTCTTGCTTGCTTTCATTCATTCATTTCCCTCTTGCCTTGCGTCGATGTTTCTCCTCTTCGCCGCCGATCTCTTTTCTTCTCCTTCTTCTTCATCATCATTTTTTCCTTCTTTTTTCTTCTAAGTCCTCGCGCGTTCTTCTCAGGCATTTTGTGTTGCCTTGTAGGCGTTTTTTCGGTTCGTCGGTTCGTCGACCCTCCGCCGACTGCTCCGAGAGCGAGGCAAACCATGCCGCCAACTTTCGGCTTCTCGTTCCCACTACTTCTACTTCTACTACTACTACTACTACTGCTAATGAGACGGATAGCAATGGCACCGCAAGCAGCAATAGCAGCATGCGCAGCAATAAAATCAACAGCAGCCATCCAAATTGCAACGCCAGCAACTTCCAGATTTGCCGCGGCAACAACAACAACTATGACAGCTACCATAACAACAACAATGAAATCAACAGAAAGAGCGATAGCAAAAATCAGACACTGCCTTAACAGAGAGAACAGACACGAGAGAGAGAGAGAGAGAGAGAGAATCACTTGTAGCACAAGGAACTAACAATAACACACCAACGTATGTTCAATTATAATAACCTTCAATCTACGCCACAGTTCACTAGAGGCGGGATTGGTTGCCGAGCGCGGAGAAAATGGGGAAACAAACACCGCAAGTACACTGCAGACACTGGAGACGGGATACAACGTACCTGTAGTGTCAATATGTATGAAAGCAATGGGTCCGGTAAACAAGACAACTAAGAGATTCATTTATCTGTCAGCTGGGCATGACAGATCTTAGACAGGCAATCGGCGCAAAGGCGAATTCTTACGGCAAGAACTGTTCTCGCTCGCAGTGCGCCGAAGAAACGCCGCTCGTTGTATTGTCGGTTCTACGAAATAAGCATTAGGAACTAGGAGGAGACAAGGAGTACACGTTCACACCTCACAATTGTGACGCCCAAACAGTAATAATTACAATCCTCAGTTCTGATATTACCATCGTCGTCATTGGTGGTCACCCTGGTGCATTAATTAGCGATAATAGTTAACCATAATTTGTACCCTAATTGTGAGGCGTGGGCCTAAGTGTCGATGTTAAATCGACCTCACATTAGACCGCACCGTAGAAAATCATAGCGCTTCACGATTTCTAGACAAGAAAACCGCATTTATTTTTCTTCTACAGACAACCAACAGCACCGTCTGTCGCATTATATCATCCCTGCATTTAAAAAAGACAAGTCGTTCAGTAATATCCTTACTTGTGGGGCGTTGTGCTTTTTTCCAAGGCAACTCTACATACGAACTCTTTGATAGTTCCCACTAGTAGTTCTACCGCGTCTGCAATTCGGCGCCGTGCTCTGTCGCCCACCACCTCACTCTATTAAGGGTCTAGTTAAAGTATGACGCAGATTTTCTACCACAAAGGAATTGTTTCGTCCCAAATTAGACTTTTGCCTTGCGACCGTCACAGAATGGATACGCTTGTAGAGGTCCTACACCTCACGGAAATGCGCCAGTACACTTGATTAATATTATCAGTGGTAATTTTAGGCACTCTAGTTTCCGTCGCTACCACAAAGAGACTGTTATCACTACCAATTATAGGATTATTATGCACGTCGACTAACAATTAAATTGGTTGCCCGGCCGAAATATTATACATGGCTTAGGTAAATACAAATATATTCGCGAGACTCGACCCTGCCATGCAAGAATCAATGTGTCGAATAAAAAAAATGCATCACTAGCAATGCAGCAATGTTTGTGGGTCGAAATATAACGAGAAGGGCTTTGGCAAGTGTTTTCAATAGCATTGTGTGCGTGACTTCGAAAAGCATATCGAACAGCAAAGCCATCGGGAAAGAACAAAGAGGAAGATGAACAATAAAAAACAATAACAGGAAGACTGCGTGCACACTGAGAATCACCAATTATTATTATTTTTTAAATCAATAAAAATTATGTAATGCATCGACGGAACTGTCAATCACTCCTGGCGGTGCACAAATGTCACGTCAATCGCAGCTGTATTGCGCGCGAAGTGCTATTGTTATTTTCAACAATAGATTGCCTTTTGTTGATGATGACGACTGTTCAACAAATATCGCTTTAATTAATTTCATTCATATCTACTACGGCGGAACAAAGCATGAGAATAAGCATTAATTTGTATGCCGGCATGCAACCAGTTCGAAAAGTAGCCGAATACAGCGTCACTTATTCTCTCTACTTTTTCAATCAATCATATTTATTTCGCTCAAATATGGAGTATGTACAAGACAGTTCATGTTATTATTAAACATCATCATCATATTTGTTGTCCTTCCGTTCCACCGGGAGAAGAAGTGCAGGTTCTCTCTACTTTAGAATGAAGACAAATCGAACGCTCTGTACTTCAGTGCATGATGGTAACAGTGACTATATGTTTCCGTGGCCGGCAATCCTTCGACTGCATTCGACAAAAAACGTCTAATGCATCACGGACGTCATATTCTTCGTTACTATTAAAAAATAAAAAGTATGATCAATTCGTCGTCCTATATATATATATATATATATATATATATATATATATATATATATATATTGAGAATCTTAACGCGCATCATGAATAGAAATGGTGCTGACTAGAGAATGCCTGTGATGTGATACACTGTGTTGATTATACTCGATTATGTACGCTACACGCATGATGACGCCTAGGGCACACGGAGCTTTTTAAAATGCACGATCTTTTCAGTTCGTTGTCAATGACAATCGCCTAAAACCAGCCGATGCGCGTAGCAAATTCGCATTGCTCGTGGCCGGCATTCGTGGTCATACCGCCCACTGACTGACCTGGCAAGCCGGCAATGCTTTGCTTAATAGAATTTATTTCAGTTAAAGCATATATATATATATGTGCATACTCGTCTAGGCATAAGCGCATAAAACAATCTGCAATCGATTTACATCACTTAATGTGGAACCACAAATGATGAAGTGAAAAAACCACTTATACGGCACCGTCAAAATAGATAGACACCTGCGGCCGGTATGCGTCCATAACCAATAAGATGTGTCCGTAATTCTAGCGGAGGCAAAACAGCAAATTTTCAGATCCTCTCCGCAAGAATGAAATAAAAAACGCATGATCGTGCATGATCGTGCCATTAATACATCTGCATCGCAAGCCACACTTACTAAGCTCCATATTTCTCGTCGTCGCTGCTGTCGGTTGGAAGTAGAACTGATTGAACAAAGGATACAAGGCATTTCTAATGAGTTGCGTTTTAATGAATGAAACGTGCACTCAATAAGCAGGGAGTAATATAATGACGGCACTGCGTAGACCATCATTCAGGTAATTTCTACTAGCTTCATGCAACTAGTAATACACGTAGACTTTTAGCATACATTTATCCTGCCACGGACAACAAAGAATTTTTCGAAAAACATGTTTACTACACACACATGCAAAATAGCATGGTTATACTAGTAAGCTAAATTATGGGTGGAGAAAACGGCTAATACGCCACGTAAAACGTGACGGGACGTTGCCATGGCGACCACAATTAATGGCGTTGAGTGCCCTCCAAAAAAAATTCGTTTTTCTTCATTAGTGGTGTGAGATCAGCTTGTACATTGTCCCGCGTCCCTTACCGGAGAAACCCCACATGTTATTGTTATTATTATTATTATTATTGTTAGTTCAGGCATAGCAAGACTGACCGCATCTGCATGCCGCAGCGGCAGCAACAATCTTCACAGCAACAACACTAATGGCAACAACAAAGCGCTAAGACCGGACATTAGCAGTAGCTGTGATTAGAATGTCTAATGCCGCAATTAGAAGTGACGGGAAGTGACGCCACAGTGGTGCCGAGCCACTGTGGCAAAACGTGAAAAAAACAACAAAACAACGCATCAAACGAATGATGCAGTGCCTGCACCAACAGGCACAACAACAACAATTGCAACAGCAGGCACAACAATAATAGCAACAACAGGCACAAGTATAATGTCTTATTTAGCATCAGTGGCAACAACAGTATGCTCGTACGAATAATTCGCGTTTTAATCGCACGAGCGCTATAGTACACAAATGTTGAGCGCCAAAAATAATACTGGGGGAAAAAATGAGGTCACATTTGCTGCTGCTGCCCCTTAACAATGTCAACAACGTAATAAAATTACAAAACGGTCTATACTTCAGATGTCCTGCCAACACGAAGCGACGGCGCGACCCAGCTGTGTATTTGAAGCTGCCTGCGTTTATGAATGTGCAGAAGGTAGTAAGTAGGCAGGAATCTTATCGGTGGGCCAAAGGTGTGAACGCTAAAAGACAGAATGGTCTACTGAGCACATTTCCAGTGAGGTCGACATGACCCACAGCCGCAGCTAGCCATAATTACCAAGTTAGCTAATGTCTGCATGTTGGTCCACATATACAAGTATATAATATATAATATTTTTACGTTTGTGATGTGGACCAACATGCAAACATTAGCTAACTTGGTAATTATCATATAAATATATATTATATATATATATATATATATATATATATATATATATATATATATATATATATATATATATATATATATATATATATGAACTGCAAGTTGATCCGTAGCACATTGCACACACAAACAATCGGCGGGTACTAGCGGTCGTTGACACGTTAGCTAAGAGTAACTTTTCGGCGAGGTTGTTTTTGTTGTTATGTGAACCCTTGTTTGCACGAAATATGGCACACACACACAAAATGACAAAGCATTGCCGTAATTAGTCATGGCACGTACATCATTAACCACAAAAACAGTTAAGCGAATTATTATCTGCGTCACAGCGTACCACAGCATCGTACTTACGCCAAAAACTGCATACCCACTTACACACTGTTACTGCAGCAGCAGCAGCAGCCTTAACTTCTTTGGGTCAATGACGATAATGATTAATGGCGGAGGCGTTCTTTTTGTCTAAGTGCGGCAAATCGGCGGCTCAACGATGTGGTGTCGTCGTCGTCGTCGGTAGAATTCGGACCATCAGCCGAAGTTGAAGGAGAGCCTCACTACGTGAATGAGGAGAGACGTCAAGTAAACGACTGGCAGTGGTACAGTTAGTTGCCCAGCTGGTCGTACCACGGCTTTGTATTGGCAAGGACACACAAAACTGTTCCATGTTGCCCAAGCCCATGTCCACACCACAAAGCCCATTAAACACAAGCAGGCAGCAGAACGGCCTCTAAAAGTGCCGACCCATTATCAATATATATATATATATATATATATATATATATATATATATATATATATATATACTTAGGTACATGGCAAGCGAATACTAAAATCATACATATATATATATGAGTTTAGTATTCGCTTGCCATGTACCTAAGTATCATCTATTCGCAATGAGCATCGCCCGAAGAAAATGCGATCAACAACAGTACACAATGCAAGACCACGCTGCCACAACTACCGTCAATATTGGTTTTCTTCAAATATGTTAGCTTTTCTATCATAGTCATAACCATACAATTATATTATAAATAGAGTCGTTACTATAACTCAAACTTGCTTATATATATTAACAGTATTAGATCAAAACGCATGTAACTGTGTCGACAATAAAAAACAATATCTCAAGCGTGGATATAATAACGGATAGACTATGCGTAAAACGATAAGCGATAGTAGTGATGTATTAACGTTACTTCCATTAACCTCCATCTAGCCATACTGCCAAGATAAAGCCGCACTATAAATATATATATATACGTTTTCACTTGATTTATCCGATGTACACGTTCATAAGGAGAAAATTGTCGCCTCTGGCATATAAGCAAATAAAACTGTAACTATAAAAAAAAAATATATACATATATCTGTGGAGGCGTATATATATACGCCTTAGCAGATCGTGCACGCTGAGAGTTTGCACACAGTGAACGCCGCGCTATGATACTGCGACTTAGAAGTGGTTCGTTTCATGGTGGCGCTGATGTTGCTTGATTGTTGTTGTTGTTGCTTGATTGTTGTTGTTGTCGTTGTCGTTGTTGTTGTTGTTGTTGTTGTTGTTGTTGTTGTTGCTGCTGCTGCTGCTGCTGGTGTCGGAACCTATACGTACACGTGTGCCAAGCTGCGCGGGGCGTGTAACTAGCGATTAGCAAGTGGCACACAGCGACTGCTCTCAGATCTGCTCGACGGGGAGTGCGGCGGGAAGCAACTACTGCTTTTCCTCATTAGTTAGCAGAGCATTCGCGCGCGCGCGCTCGCTCGCGAGAACGTGCACTGGAACCAGCTGCAAGCTATGCAGCGCGAAACGCCACTTGGCAACCGTGGCTTGAAGGTGTGGCGTTTCTTGTGGGCGGCGAGCGCATCCAATTGCGCCTACTGCGACTGCTGACCAGTCAGTCGCATCGCTAGCAGGTCAGCAGCAGCAGCAGCAGCGTCAACAACAACAACAACATCACCACCACCAACAGCAGCAGCAACAAAATCAGCAGTAACGGCAAAAACGACATCAACAATGCCGATAGAAACAACAACAACAACAACAACATCAGCAACAACAACAACACCCACTAGTATGGGCAGATGTTCAAGGTAAGCCACGATCGACCCACGATCACAGCGACGAACTAGTTACACGCTGTCCTGGGGCGAGGTTCATGCAGGGAGAGTATCGAAAGAAACAAATTGCACTGAGATTGGTTGCTGCTGCTGCTGCTGCCGCGGCTGTGAGAGATTATTGTTTTGCTGCGACGTTACGAGGTGTTTTCGTGTGTATCGGCGACGCCGTCTGCGACGTTGTGTGTTGCCGCCTTTTGGCCGGAGTCTGGGTTGGCTTTGACCTACAAACAAGCATATGAAGCGAAGCGAACCAAGTCGAGCCGAACCTTACCGTCGAAGCTGCGCGAGAGCTTCGCGGGTGGGCCTATCGCCGGGCGATGCCGCTAGACCGACCGTCAATAGTTAGACGACAGACGGTGCGTGAGCCTTTCTTATTAGTGTTCTTGCAGCGGTCTTCGGCAGACCTTGGCAGAGACACACGAGGGAGACTACATACCCACGGCTAGCATGATCTAGCCCATGAGCGAGGACTTGACGATCTCTATCTCTCTTTTCCCTACTCCTACCCCCTCCCCCTCCCTCCCTCTTCTCTCCGAAAGTCTAAGGTCCGTCGAAGCAACCGTCGGGCCCCGACTTGTTAGGAACTAACTAAACAAACAAGCCAATAACCATGAACCCAACGGGGCTCGAGGCAGCCCAAGTCCCTGCCGTTCCTCAGGTACACCCGCTGAGCTTCGGGCTTCCAAGCCCGCGTTTGGTGCATCGCTACAACCCCGTTACGATTAGAGTGTAAACTGGTCAGTTTGATGGTTATTGTTATTTCAATCCATCCATCGTTAACCTTGGCTGCTATTACTACTACACTACTACTATCACTACCACTACCAACTTGATATACAGACTATTACAGAGACCCGCCTATCGTCCGATCACGGTGATATTGCACGCTTCCCCTAACAGCAGCAACATCAGATCCACCCTGCGAGATGTGGCAATGCTGCTTGCTATTTTGCGCTATGTACGCAAACGTCTCATTTTGCTCGGCACTACAAATCGCAAAGCATAGCCAAGTTTTTGTTTTATCGTAGAGTTCAATTTGCTTAGCAAAGCGCTATTTTGGTACCTACAGCGTCCAATATATATATATATATATATATATATATATATATTGTGCATGCATAGACGAGTCGGCAAAGGCTGACTAGGGTCCGCTCGACTGACTTCAATAATGCTCTAGAATCGCAACTACGTCTCATGCCAGCTATTGCTAACGTGCAATCGCTACTTCCATAACTACTATGACGTCAATGCTAACAATAACAACACCAACAACAACGGCGAGAACAGTAGCCTCGACATCCACTCCTGCCTCATTATTGATGATACTATGTTCGTCAACCATGTCTGCGTTATTCTAGACGGACTATTGTAACTGGGACAAAGAGGAGAATTAGACAGACTTGCTTAAAGTTTGCAGATCTGAAGAGGTTTGCAGAGTTGCAATAAATACCTAAAAATAAACTACCACCTGCTTGCGTTTATGATTACCATATTGCTAGCAGCGGAGTCGTGGCCCTGGCAAGAATACTACTGCTGTGACTATGGAAGAGTGAATGAAGAACAAGCATTATTATTATTGGCTGTGATATATATATATATATATATATATATATATAGTGCAGGTGTTCGTGCGTTTGAAAGTCTGGCGTAGTGGTTTTGTATCGGTTTGCTGGCATTTCCTCCTTTGCTGCCGTAGCCATTATTCATCATCTATATTCGTCGATGAGGGTAGAAGAAGTTTATCCTCGTCACGCCAATCTTACGACACGCGTGGCAGGCATCGTCCCATGCGGTCACCCCTATCAATACCAGTAACAACAACGATACCAACAACAGTAACAAGAATAATCTTAACAACAACGATACCAACAACAGTAACAAGAATAATCTTAACAACAACAACAACCCATATCGGTAAACCATACGAGGCTACGACTCAGCTGCCACAAAGTTGGGGAAGCTGTTGGGGAAACTCCAGCGATCTCACCGAGATTTACAAAATGGGTTAAAGTTACTAGGATGAAAAACAACAACAGCAACAATACCAACAACAAAAGTAATGCAGTAGCAATGAGAACGCTGCCGCAGACTCAACTGCAGCAACGACAACAGCAATAGTAACAGCAGTCGCGGAAAGAAACGCGGGAGTAGAGAATATATATACACATATATTCTCTACGTGTACATACTTCACTCATATTCATAGGTGTATATATACACCTATGAATATATACCCATATTCATAGGTTTATATATATATATCCACTACCAACAGCTATTATGAATAAATATGATGTCACGAAATATATATATATATATATATATATATATATATATCTTCAGAGAGGAAGAAGAGTGGAGCAGATGGCGCAACTAATTCTTTCCTATGGTAACGGATATAGGACAACGCCCGCACAATATGCAACCATACTGGATAAATCTTAGAGCGAAAGCAGCACAAAAAACAGCGTGCTGGTGAACGAAGTTGATGCTCAGTCAATCAATTTTGCCCGGTTATCTTTTTGTTTTAGCCACTCCAACTAGATACAACCCGGTATTACCAACGTGGCCCCCGCTGCTGCGAGGGACCGAGTGCACAGCTGATGGGCAATTGACTGTTTGAAACTGGGCTGGAAGAAGAAGTGGAACTAGAATTGGACCAAGTGAGACGCGAAGTTATACGAGTCGCCAACCGAACACCAAACATAAAAACAATGAGGAAGAGACTTAAGAGACACTTTGCGGTGACAAAAGAGCAATATATATATATATATATATATATCATCCACATTTATTTGGATTGGACGGGGTGTCGATTGGACGGGGTGTCCGATAATAATGAAGTTAAAATATATATATAGTAGATAAATTAAGTAAATATATATATATATATATATATATATATATATATATATATATATATATTATATATATATATAGTAGATTACCACATCCTATTTGTCACCAAGACGGCCGCATTTGTACTGTGAGTGTTGTGAGCTGTCACATTATGATGTCTCACTGGGTGCGCTGTACGGCGTGTCTCTCGGCTATTGCAAGCTCGGCGCTGACAGCGCTAGCAGAATGGCTACTGTCGCACGTCAAACACGTGGATTTTTCCTTTTCCCAAAAGCCCCATGGTAAATTATTTGCTGCTCACAGCCGGCCGTGCACGTAACTAACTGGCACGAACGACACGTACTGTGGATAAACGACGGCGTTAGACTTCGGAGACTGGTTAAGTCCTCCTTCCAATTACAGCTGCAATGCTAACAAGCGCTTTCGGTCGCAATGTTAACTTAATTAATACCGTTCAACCGTTGCCTTAACTGGCTCAAGGTACACATATGCGTGTCCCGATTAGACTAGACACCTAGAATTAGGCCTTAAATAGCCGACTGCCGGCGTTCGCTTGAGGCACTTCGAAGTTGTTCGTTTGTCTGCTAGTTTGTATGTCTGTTAATGCTCGCCTAGTATTGACGACGATATCTCTTCATCTTCTTCAATACTAATACCTCTACGTTCGAGAGAAGTATCTCTTGAGGCTGTCTGGAGTTTTCCGACCTGTCGACGCTGTGTACCGCTTCCAGCAGTTAAACCTGTTTTTCCTCTGTTACTCGGCGGAAATCGTCGAACCCGCCCAATATATATATAAAGGAGGAATAATGACAACAGACGTACGCGCCGTGCAATTGCGTGTTTCATCAAAATACTGTAATTTCCATCGCCGTCGTTGTTGTCAAAGCTCTTACTGTTTGTGATTCCGGTTAGAGCCACTCAACACTCGCTGTTGCTTTGACGAGGTCTGGCAACGCCAGAAAAAGCCCCAGAAGAAGCTCAAAAGAACATTATTTGGCTCGACGATGGACGAATTGGCGCATAGGCCTCGATCAGAAGTGCACTACCGCCTCCTCACGGAAAGCGCTCTTCAATTTGCTGCGGCGATAAGCCCTCCGTACAGTTCAATACAACTCACGCAGGGGACAGTAGAACGTAAAGGGAAGAACGAATTCAACGACGAATCACACAGGCAACAAGATGATAAAAGACTCAACCTTTATGAATGGAGAGTTCTGCACATCGTTCCCCGCTGCCTATGTCTAGGATATAGTCGTATGTAGAATACAATCATACTATTAACTTATTACCCGAACTATTAATGATTACGTGCTGGGTGAATTAGCATACTATATCGAGGCTACAAGGATGTCGAGGGCTCCGTCGGCAATCCCGCATCGGCTCGCTATCCTCCTATTTTAGTCCTTGCCTATGTTTCCTTGATATGCGATAAAATGGCGTAGTGCCACAAACGCGGATGTCACAAACATGTTGACCGAAGATACTTATCAATGCCGATGTGCCATACCATGTCCTGGCATTAATTCTACGGTAACAAAATGTACAGCAACCCCCTAAATAACACGTGTGAACGTAGTGCTACAAGGTGAAGTTCCTGACACTGTGTACAAATGTGCCAACTGCCCCGTTTCCCTAAACCTTACCTGATCCTTTGCTACATTCTCGGGAGTCAGAGTTGAGTTGCTATAACTATTGTTGTATGCCCACTAAGTCCAGGGTTTATAAGTTACGGTAGCGGAAACGAATTTCGAATAATAAATATAATAGCAGTTGACGCCGCGGGGCGCAATTTAGGCTACATCTTTCCACATAAACGATTTATTTGTACTCCGATCTGTCTATTCAGGGGTGTTTGATTATATCACACGCCTAGCATAAGCGAGTTGATGATAACATGCTTGCTCTAAAGCATTTCACAAGGAAGTTAATACTACATTTAACCTTTACGGGGCAATTATTTAACCCGCGTTGTAAGTAGGGTTTATGACGTACAATCAAACGGTAGACGTATTATCATAGCGGGTGGAATTCAGTGATTTGAATCAATCTCGCAGAGTAGCTTTCTTTTATTGGTTTGGCCGTTTCATCTAAAGTAATGTACATGTCATCAGCAACAACTCAAAACGAACGACGCCGCAATTCACTACAGAATTTATCCGGGAAGGCATATATATTTCGATCAGTCGACATCCAAATTACAGAGGAGAACGAGCAAGGTTATTCATTGTGATATCGTAATCACAGTAGTATGATAACTATTATTATTGTTATTCGATACGGAAGTAGGTTTAAAATAGAGCACGGTCTATGGTTATAAGAGCGACAATAATTTGAGAGAATTTCTTTCAGATATATGCATAGAGGTTGGATGGATGGATACACTCTGTATGAGTGAGCGCAGTCACCATTATATATAGTAGTATTGCTTGTGCGGAGGAAGTGCATAGGCTATGGCCCTGACTTGATCGAAATGACGGCACGCGTTACGTGCGAAGACCTAGCTGAAGTCAGCTCAGAGCTGACGACGGTCTGAAGTACCCCCCCCCCCTCTGCTGATGACCAGGAAGGTGGCAGCGGCGGCGAAGGGTAAAACGGCCCCAGGCACTCCTTACCGTATGTAGTCAGCCGCAGGGCCGACTGGACTAGTGCCTTTTCCCGTAGAGACCGACCTTTATCTAGACTGTCACAGAACGACGGATTCGGCTCAACTGCAAAGTTCCAGTTCCGTAAACGGTGTATTGCGGACGCTGCTGTTGTCGTCGTCGTGTTCATCGGTGTAAACGTAGCCTGCTGCCACTTTGTGTACGGTGTGTACCACTTTGTACACGGTGACATTTATAATGCGTCAGAAGACGACGACGAAGAATAATTATGAAGAATAAGAAGATGATGATGATGATAACGCGAGAGTAGTCGCTTTTTTGATACAAAAAATAGCACAGGTACACACATGTGCAGGCTCGCACGGACACAAACAAAGATACGGGCGCCCGCTCTCGTATGCGTAGCTACAAACAAACATACCGACCGACCGACAAGCATACCACAAAAACACGCACGCCGACCGACTCACAGATGACTTCTATTAAAAGGGTAAAAGTGGAAGCGACAAAACAGCAGCATGAGCGACAACAATAGCACCAGCAACAACAACAACAATAGCACCAGCAACAACAACAATAGCACCAGCAACAACAACAATAGCAGCAGCAACAACAACAAAAACAACTACAACAAAGGACTAACAATGACAGCATCAACAATGAAGACACCGACAGTAAAGAACGCCACAACAACAACAACAACAACAACAACCACAATCACGAAAACAGTAACAGCAACAACAACAACATCACAATAGTAACAAAAACGGCAACAACAACAACAACAAAAGCCACAATAGTAACAAAAACTGTAACAACAACATTAGCAACATTGCCACAAACAACAACGACAGCAACCACAGCGACAACAGGAACCGCGCCTCGCGCCAGTATCTTACATCAGTGCGCGTTTGGTGGCCATTGGACCGAAACAGCCAGTTACCGTTGCTGCTGTTGTTGTTGTTGTTATTGTTGCTGCTGTTGTTGTTGTTATCGTCGGCGGCGGCGGCATAATGGCAATATATCCTGCCATGATGTTTCTGCTTTGCTACTGTTGCTGCTGCTGCTGCTTCTTGTTCTATTGTTGCTCTAGTCAGTAGTGTATGGTTGTCCCTGTGGCCATTGTTGCACGTGTGTTGTTGTCGTTGTTGTTGTTGTTGCTGTTGTTGTTATTAATTACAAAGCGACGAACTGCTCTACTTGTTTGACGGACCGCCTGTCATCATCGTCTCTCTCTCGCTCTCTCTCTCTCTCGCTGTATGCCCGATGCCGGTCTGTCACCTGCCTGCACAACCAGCGATATCATGCCATCATGTCATGCTACTCTGCTCAGTTCACCGGTTCACGGGTCATCAGTTGCACATTGGCATGGCTGCCCTGGTACGGCTTGACAAGTACGGCTACAGTAACAGCTGCAACAGCAGCAGCAGCAGCAGCAACAACAACAACAACAACAACAACAACAACAACAACAACAACAACAGCAGCAACAGCAGCAGCAGCAGCAACAACAACAGCAACAGCAGCGGCAGGGCGAAACCGTTTTGTCCAACCATCCGGCATTGGGCTCGGGCTCCGGTGGTTGCTGCAGACGAATCACTAACTCGCACGCGTCCGGCCGCCCTCCTGCCCGCAGCTGGTTAACGACAGGTGGAGAACGTTAACGACAGGTGTAAAAAGATGACAAACGAACATAGAGGGTGGGTAGATTCGTACGACGAAAAGTGAGAAGCAAGCGCGAGGAAAAAAAAGAGGAAGAGGAATAAGAAATTGCTACTGCCGATAGCGTCGCAAGACGAATAAAAGAAACAGAGAGCGATAGAGAGGAAGAGCGAAAGCAGATGGGGAAAAGATCAATTGATGAGAAGGCAGCGATAGATAGAGCAAGAGCAGAAGAGGCACAGAGAGCGCGAGAAATAGAGGCACAGGATCTCTAGCCCAAGGAACATG
Source organism: Dermanyssus gallinae (assembly GCA_003439945.1). Classification (NCBI taxonomy): domain Eukaryota; kingdom Metazoa; phylum Arthropoda; class Arachnida; order Mesostigmata; family Dermanyssidae; genus Dermanyssus; species Dermanyssus gallinae. The sequence goes on along the minus strand of QVRM01005910.1, from coordinate 501,322 downwards.
ACGACCTGCACTGCGGCACAGCAGAACTTCAGACGCTTCAGAAACACAAGCATTACCATCAACGTCAAGCTACTGACAGCAATGACAGAAGGAACAGAAACAACAACAACAGCAATAGCGGCAAAAACAACAACAGCGGCAAAAACAACAACAGCGGCAAGAATAACAACAGCGGCAACACTCACAACAGCAGAGGTCTATCGCCTAATTGTTTGTTCCCCTACTGACAAAGCTCGAACCCATACGATAATACGGGCCAGTGGTGATAGTTACACAAATGAACAAACAGGCAGACAGACAGACAGATTGGTAACCAGGCAGGAGTAGAGGGAACAAAGTTCAGCAAGCAGTTAGTAACTCGGTCGCACACAAAAATAAGAGAGAGAGAGAGCTAAAAAGGAAAGGCCAGGGTAGAAACGGGATCACCCATCACGTGAGCCTGCGGATTACCACAACAGACGCAGTATCGGTTACAGCGCCGGCCTTGTTTCTATAGAAGACCTGACTTGACGGAGCTCATTCTGCTTTGTCCATTGCTGTTGGACCTATAGCCGTTCCTAGCTGCCCAGCATCAACTTCCGCGGCAGCGGCAGCAGCAGCAGCAGCCGCCGTCGTCGTAGGAAGAACGCTAGAACAGCGGTAAACTTGTCATGAGGGTCGTCACGTTGCCATATCGACGAGACACGGGTGATTCTACCCATACGTGCTTTCGCTATGACTTTGAGTCTTAGCATCAACATGTTGTTCTATGCCTACGATGTACTACTTGCTTTCCTTTTCTATAATAATTAAATTTCTCCCTCTTCTGCTTTATCTTCATAATTACATTTCTCCTTGTCCTGCTGCTTTACCTTCGTACGCACGCCCATTACCGCAATCCCTCCACAAACATTACTATATTACCTTGATTTTATCTTTATCAAATTTGCCTGTCAATCATCCGTACAAGCGAGGAAAAGCTGACGAGGCGGGGGGGGGGGGGGGGGGTATATAGGGAACGTCTGCACGTAAGACTCTCTTCTCCGCTTCTTCTATGCCTTTCCTCTAACCTAGGTGACAACAAATCGATCTATTTCAGTTGGCGAGTCGAGAATCGGTGTATCCACACCCACATACGGAAAACTGGATTCGCGCAGAGAGACAAATTTGAAGCGATCGACAAAAAGCGTTAGTCGTAGCCACAGTTCTCGACACACAATAAATGTTGTTGTTGTTGTTGTCGTTGTTGCTGTTGTTGTTGTTGATGTTGCTGCTGCTGTTGTTATCGTTATTTCCCGATTCCGGCCATCGCCGCCGATCGTGTGAGATCGTCACACATACTATTCACAGACTCAGTCAAGTGAAAAATACTCAAGAAGTCTTCCATACTAGATGAATGCATTTTATAATAACACAGCATTAGCACCGACCGTGTCGCGCACGGCTTGTGCGCTTCGAACAGACCTAACTTTTCTGCTTTGTTCATTGTTGTCGTCTGTCGTTGTTGTTGTTTGTTAGGAGATGTTGTTACCGCCACTATAATATCAATGTAGGTTTTGCTGCTGCTGCTTTTGCGCCACTTATTGGTCGTGTATGCTCGTCCCCCCCGAACATATGGCAGAGTCAGAAGACAATTCCTAGCCAACGAACTACTCTATAAAGTACGTTCAAATTGAATGAAGAATAGAGGTGGTTCTGAAATACAAATACGGCCCTACTGGCGACAAAGACGAGTCCGCTCGCCCGGCCAGCCGGTTATTCGTGTGTGTTTTTTTTTTACTTTGAACATTCTTGCATACCTGCTTTAGCATTGTCATGATCATAATCATCATCACCACTACTACCACCACTAATTCAGTATCCTCACCCCCACCACCACTAATTCCTAGTATCCTCACCACCCCCACCAGTATCATCATCTTTGTCACAATCAACAACCTCGCCGCCGCCGCCGCCGACGACGACAGAGACAATGATCAGTCTCAACGACGATGACAACCGAGTTCCACGAAGGCCATCATCACGACGGCCACGACCACGACCACGACGACATGCTGGTTCGTGTGGGGTTCATGGGAGATGCCGGTGAAGAGTGAAGTTAAAGTTAATGTTGAAGTTCATCGTGACGACGGGGCCGAACACTGCCGCCGCCAGCATCAGTAGCAGCAGCAGCATGCGCCAGTATCTGTCTACTATCTGACCGTTGTGGCCTGACGATCGTCGTTCGGAAGATCTACGATTGTGTCCGTCGTTGCTTTGCAGCTGCTGCTGCGAGCGACCGGCAGCTGTCGGAGCCGGTTGTCTCAATTGGTCGGTTGGCCATGCTCCATCTATTCTTTCTTCTTCGTTCTTCTTGTTCTTGCACAGTTATTTCCATCTATCCATCCATCCAACTATCGGGGTCTGTGCGCTGGATCCGTCCTGCGCTGGTTCAGCAGTCCAGTCCAGTCGTCGCTTTCTTTTGCGTGTCGATCTCAAGTTGCTACTGCAACGCCGCTGGGGGTTGTGACGATTATTTCTTCGGCTGCTGCTTCTGCTGTTGTTGTTGTTGTTCTTGTTAATGTTGTTGTTGATGATGATGATGATGATGATGATGATGTCGTTGGCCCACTTTGACGCCTTTGGGTCTTACACCGAGCTACCGATGTTGGATTGTTACCGTTATTGTTGTTGTTGTTGTTGTTGGTGCCGCTCCACTTTTTTGTACTCTTATTATAACTGTTCTTGTACTTTTGTTGCTCAGAATCAGCCCAAAAAAGTACATGTCACCCGTTACCCCCGCCTGGTTACTGGTAGGCGACTGCTACTCGAAATAACCCCTTCTAGCTCTAGGCCAGCAGAGTCGCGACCATCTCAACTCTCGTGGCCACCGCCGTTATTGTGCCACATGGCCAGCAGACGATCAGCAGGCAAGGAAGTTACGAGTGCTCCATGCTAACTGTCACACTATTGAAATCGATCTTTAAGAGGACTAGCGGCGGTTAGAGAAACCAACGCAGCAGAAGAAAAGCACGACTGGTAGGGAACAGGGCTGAAAGAGAGAGTTACCCTGCATGACCCCGTTGTCAGTGGAAACGTTTACAGATCCGGAAAGGAGCCGCCCAAGACGACATCAAACGACGAGACTCCTCTCTTGAGCGGGGTGAGCAGAGAGGGGGTGGGTCTCGAAGCAGCTTCAAGGAAGGTAGCCAAAAAGGGAACTCACACACAGTTGCATAGCGTTCACGGGCGACTGCCCCTCTGACGGGACCGTCGGAGGACCGCTTTTCCAATGCCCAGACAACACATGTACTCTAAGACCTCTTCATGTATTGAAAATATACATACAAGATATCAGAGTATGCCTTCCATGAGCTTGCACGCGCGTATTACAACAACTACAACAACGGAATGTTAGCTATCGTCTGGCAGCCACAGCTCAAGCGCTGCATTTGATCTGTGGAGTCAATGTCTGTCCGGACACATCGGAGGCGTTTTGGCGCAGAATGATCGGTCTTATACCCTAATTTGTCAATCGGAGGATCTGTTTGAAAGGTCAGGGCGGTAATCAGATGAGACTAGAATGAGTGTATGCCATCGTGGCGCATACGATTAACAACGATATGTCATATCAAAAGGTTGGAAAAATTCGACCACACTAAGTATCAGGTTCGACGGAACGCCAGGTTTTTGGGTAAGGTGTTAAAAACATGCTAGACTAAAAGCATTCGGCCGCCGCCAGCTATGCCATTACACTAATCCAATTTGACTGTCTCGCAGAATCACTGATTAAGAAAGCTACACGGTCAGATGTTACTAACGAGATCACCAAAACAGATCATGCCATGTGAGAGGAACCTAGAGAAAAAAGCAAATCCCCTAGACCTAGAACATCCTAATTAGTAATGCGCTGCATAAATACCTAAGCAGATAATGTATACACAAAAATCGACCAGAGTCTATTATAGAAATTCCCAAACTGCCGCAAAGAGCCCGCACCGTGGAATTTAGCAGCATTCTAAACGCGACAAACGATGCTGGACCGTGCGCGCTGAGGATAGGCAGTGTGGTCAGCTGTTTGTTGGGAAAACATCGCGGGCGCCAAGGGGTTGAGCTAGGCCCAGCAGACAGCAGACGTTCACATCTCACAATTCTCACTACAAATTGAACTGAAAAAATGATGATAAATGACAACTCATTATTGGCATCGTCATTGTCGTCAAGGTACTCATCAGGCTGCCCTCAATAGCATCATTCTTGTTATTGATATTGCCGTCATTTCTTGTCTGCTTTCTGCTTACCGCTACTAGTTCTCCTATTGGCGGCATTGTTGTGTGATCGTGGTTGCTGTTGCTGTTTTGTTACTATTGTTGTTGTTGTTGTTGTTGTTTTGTTGCTATTGTTGTTGTTGTTGCTGTCCTCCCTGCAGCTGCAACGCCTGCTCCTTATGATGCTGGTGCTGTTGTTGAACGCCCGAATATGAACGTCCGTTGCTCCCACCAACGCTGGAATCTCTCATTCTTTCCACTTCATCGTGCGCTCGTCTTCTTCTTCTTCTTCAATTTTTGTTCTTCTTCGTCTTTTTCCTGTTCTTTTTCCTTGTTGTTGTTTTTTTTCTGTAGTCGTCGTCTTTCTTCCTTCCTCACGACGCTGACCCACAAAAGGGTCGAGTCGTTGATTGTTCTTTGGTGTTTTCTTTCCGTTGCCGCCGCCGCCATCATCACCAGCTCCACCACCACCACCAATACTACTGCCTCTGCCGCGTCTAATCGTTATGCTGTGTTATGTGTGCTGTTTTTGCTTTCGTTTCGAGCGAGCCAGCCGGCGGCCAGAGTAACAGCCGCGAAAGACGAACTGACCGAATACCATCGAAGATCAGGACGCTTGCTGGTGACCCTGGTCGTGGTGGTCGTGGTCGAGGACCTCCGCGCCGCCATCGATGGCCGACCGCCGGTCATCACCGAGTCATCGGGTCCGGACGTTGGCTCGCTGATGCTGTTGCTGATGCTGGAGCTGGAGCTAGAGCTGAAGCCGGTGCTGTTTCTGCTGCTGCTCGGCGAATTCGGCGTTCGTTGTTGGTTGGTGACCGCTTGCTGTCCGTTTGTTGCTGTCATCTTTAGTTGCTGATGGCAACGACGAGTCCTCGTCGTTGATGTTGGCGCTGCTGTAGCTGTTGTTGCTGCTGCTTTTGCTGTAGCTGTTGTTGATATTGTTGTTGCTGCTGCTGCTGCTGCTGTTGTTGTTGTTGTCGTCGTCGTCGTCGTTGTTTCTTCGCGTATATGTGCCTTGCAGAGGACGTACCCTTGTCGTCTTGCAACAACAATAGCAACAAGAACAACAATCCTAGCCACAACCGTGACAACAGCGACAATGGTGCGCTAAGAACCACAACCGTTACAGTAAAGACAACAACGGCAACGATTGTGGTGACGACGACGACGACGATAACAACGATAAGAACAAGAACAGCAACAATAACTCCGAAAACAAAAAAAAAACAACAACAACCACAACTACAGCAACAACAACAACCACGAGGCAAACCACCCACTAAGCGAAAAGCTTCCGCCAGCAAAAAATGCATCCCACAGTGGTCACTGTGGGATATATATAATATATATATATATATATAATAACTGCGACGCCAACAGCAAGGACAATGATGATTAAGGACCACCATCACCACGACCACGACAACAGCAAAAAACAACAGCAGCAGCAGCAGCAACAACAACAACAACAACAACAACAACGATATAGCGGTAGCCACCGTCATTCAGGACAACTCTGGACAGACGGTAGAAAGCAGGTCACCGCTCGCTGCCGTAGGCTGGCGAAGCTGCAACTTCCAACGAAGGCTTGCTGCATCTTCATGCATCGTGTCGTGTTTGTTGCTTTCGTTGTTGCTTTGGCTGTCCATCGTCCTGCTTTCTGTCAACCCGTCCGCTGCGACCCATAATAAAGGACAACATAGCAGCAGCAACAACAACAACAACAATAACAACAAGAACAACAACCCACTCTACCGGACGGAAGCGCTATTCAACCGGGCATCACCGTGGCCGTTGCCGTTTCTGTTGCGTCCAAAATGTATTCGTTGCATCCATCCCCTCTGGCATCATCGACGACTCGAACAAGCTTAGTAAAGTCGACAAGTACCAGCGTACATATGTGTATGCCATATATATATATATATATATATACAATATATATATATATATATATACTATATACATCTACTAGACGATTCGTACTTAAAATAATGTGTCGACACTATATGTATGTATGTATATATATATATATATATATATATATATATATGGGCAGGAAAACACTAACTGGGCTGTCTCGTCGTTAGAACTCCTTTGTCAACAATCCGTACAATAGACGCAAGAGACTTCCGCGCTAAAACGTAAAAAGTTGTAGACTCCTTTCTCTCTATCTCTCTCTCTTTATATATATATATACATACATACATATATTATATATATTGTGTGATCCACCCTGTAACAGCTCTCAGCACCAGCATGTCGTTTGTTAGGTTAGCAGCGTGTTGCATCATTTGGTTCGCTTCTCTGTATTGTGCTCATTGTCTAATTGAGGCTCACTCCAAATTAGCCATGACGCCCGGCGATCGAAACTCAACTGCAAGCTGGACGAATCTTTGCGCGTCTTCTCTCCTCCCTCTCTCGTTCTCTAAATATATATATATATATATATATATATATGTGTCTTCCTCTAGACACTCCGCTGTCAACGTTCGGCAATCCCCCGATGACGCCATACGATTCACTCGTTGGCAGTGTTGAGTATTGCCATTCACTCCTTCAGACAAGAAAGTCGTAAGTTATCGTAACATCGCGTCATAATGGAACATTGACATTGATCTTTCTTTAAGGTGCCCGTCTGCATCTTGTCGTACATACTGCATAAAGAAGTCTCATGTCTCTCGGCAACACAAACGCAAAACAGCTTCTTGCGATCGCTACTAGCTGCTCGAATTGTTTTCTTTTGCTTGGTCTTCTTCTTTTTCTTCTCCTGCTTCCACCACCACCACCACTACTACTACTTTTCTTCACCTACTCTCTCCTTTTTGCTGCCGCCTCCGCATGTTCTTGGGACGTTTTTTGTCGTCTTGGTTGTTTCGCTCGGCGCACGCACGACACGACACGGCGACCAGATAGTTGACTTCTGAGGTTTGAGGTGTTTCCTCGGCTACGACTACAATGTGTGGTGGTAGGTGGTAGGGGGATGCTGATTGCGTCGCGACGGCAGTGCACCAGCGCCAGTAGTTCACAGATAGCTCGCTTGACTACTTCGCTTCGGCCTAGGTCACCGAGCAGCAAATGAACGGCGACGAAACAAGACAAAGACGGAACAGAACTGAACTGAACTGAAGGCAAGAGGAGAAGGGAACTCGAGAGGAGAATCAGGACACCTCAACTGGACGGCCAAATGGGTGGTTCCAGGTCATCTGGCTAGTTGACGATCGTTCATTGTTTGACTGAGGGCAGACACGCATGATCACGTCATCAGCATCATCATCATCATCAATTATGCTGATCATTAACAGCATTACCATCGTCCATCATCATCATCATCGTCATTATCACTGTATTCTTTCCATATCAACGGCTGTAGGCACCGCTGCTAACAATGCCGACAGCTTCGTAAGGTCAGCAACCCAGCCAGTCTCAGTGCGTTGAACCCCGTTAAGGTCTAGGTGAAGTTAACACATTGCACATAGTTGACTCGCCGTATATATGCATATATATATATATACACACACCCACACAGCACACTTTACAAATCCCGCCAACGCATATACATATCGTAGCAGAGAGGAAATCACGCATGCGTAGGTTGTAGATCGTCAAACGTTTATGGTAGTATAGTATATACGATGACATGTTTACGTGTCAAGTGTTGTTCATGTAAGTCAAACAATGTGCTGTGCACACGTTTCATAGTGTGCTTCTTCCGCGACTTCCGCAGACTCTGTTCCACGTAGAAGTAACCTTACGGACTCCACTCCACAGTGACCTTATAGAATCCACACCACAGTGACCTTGCGGACTGCACTCCAAAATGACCTTACAGAATCCACACCACAGTGACCTTACACGATCCACACCACAGTGGCGTTACAGAATCCACACCACAGTGACCTTACAGAGTCTCGTCCACAGTGGCCTTACAAACTTCACTCGATAGTGACCTTACCAGCTCTACTCCACAGTGAACTTACAGACTCTACCTTTTTACCGCGCTATCATCATAGGCATTGTCATTGTCCTAATCATCATAACCATCAACGTAATAAACCTCGGATGCAGTGTGTTCGGGCGTCTGCTGTTCTTCCATCAAATGAAATATCAAAATCAAATCATCAACGCCAGAAAAACATTTGTCTAAAAGCTCATTCTGTCCGTCGACGATAACATGGTGGGCCATGCTGCCGCTGCTGTCGTACATAAACTGTATTTGATGTATCTTAATTTTGCGGTTATTGACTGTAGACGTTGTAGTAGTAGTTGTTGTTGTAGTATTACATCAACGTCTCAATCTCCCTTCATTCGGATACCTATTGACGCGTGTCCGTAATCGGTTGTTCTGAAAGACGACGTCAATATGTCAGTTTTGCTGGTATCTACCTACCTGACGCGTCTAGTAAATTTGTTTGACACGTTGCGTAATCGTTCGCCAAAAATAATCTTGGGTAGCGTTTTCGAGCGATCGCTCGCTTGCGAACATAGCCTATAGAAACATAACGTTTCACCTGGAACAAATAGCGTAATAGATAGCGTAACAACAAATGTTCTGGAGGCAAAATGTGGAACTCCCCCCCACCCCGTCGTAAACTGTCCAAAATGTCTAAATTGAAATCGTTTAAATTGACTTAATAAGTAACGAATTTGTTCGACAAAATTCGCATAAGTGTTTGCATAAGACATACAGCCCCATTCGCCCGACGAATGCTACTATCGAGGCCACGACGAAAAATCACAGATCTTATTGAGTCAAGAAAATACGGTGTAGGGGGATGCTTTCTCTCTCTATATATATGAGACGAGCACTGCCGAGTGTGCAAACGTATTGTAAATGATTAATAAATCATCACAATTTATATATATATATATATATATATATATATATATATACATTCGAGTGCGTCTAAAAGTAGAACAATAAAGACGAACTACGCCGCTTCGCCGAACACGTACCATTAAGAGCAGCTAGCCAGTCGGACAGAGTGCAGCCAGTTAGCTGTCCTCATACAACCACTAACTACTGTTACTGTAGGCCTTCCGAGCCGGTAGTCAATTTCACTGATATGCTAAGATGGGTGGTCATTGTACATATATCTGTCGCCACCCCACCGCCGCCAAAACGAAATATAGCTTCTCACTCGAGCTGTGGTGAACTAGGCCGTGGTGAACACGTGTATTTTGTTGTAATTAACCGCACACAACCTACCAGTGCTGTAAGCACGGCAATGTTGCTCTTATGTTGAGCTAATTCTAGCTAAGCAGCATTCCTGATGTCTGCATTTAATCAAAGTGACTTTCCACGGCTGACACCGAGATAAGTAGAAGATAGACTACAAGTCGCGTGACTTATCGTGAAAGTATCGCCGAAAGATAACCGCAGTCAAATTGTGGGTAAGTGTCCAGACACACTTAACGTTACAGCAACAGCAGCGTAAGCAACTTGCTGCAGAACCAGCAGCTTTTGAAACAAACTAACTTTCATTATGTGACTACGGCTACTTGTAGTGATAACAGCTTCCATAATAAGTGCTTTCTAACGTAACCCAATATAGGCGCCAGGCGTTGAAAGTGTTTACATATACTTTTGCCTGTGTGTATATGATTATATAGCCAAAGCAATTATTAGGCGTTTTCGATCTATTACACACACACGTATATATATATATATATATATATATACGCATTTAAAAGGTCACTGAAAGTCAAACGAATCTTACAAGAAAATAAGAGTTAAAGCAATTATCAGACATTTTTAAGGGCCTACTAGACAAACAAGTCTACTCTGAGACCTTGCAGAAAAGAGCGATAATACTAACAAAAGCCCCAACTTTTGCGTTTTCATGGCATACTCGCGAGTAACGCGCGTCATCCACCATCTAAAGCGACGCTGCTCTCATCGGTAAACAATTCGTTTTGCGGACAATACGTAATAACTGTAACAACGCTACCAGCAGAGTCTGTTGACGATTAAGAAGCTACCTATACATAAGTGACAGGATACTAAAAAACAGGATGACCGTTGTCCTGCTCCAACTACCAGGTCGAACATTATTAATTAAACATTAATAATTGATCACTGATAGTGCCTAGGTACACCTTTACACCACATTCAACCCCCCCCCCAGCAGGCATAACAGGTTGCGCACAATTCTGGGGCACTCTTGCGTAACGATGAATAAATTCGAAATCGTAAATATATATAGATATACAGTTGTATACATTTGGAGAAAACAGAAAACGATCAGACGATCGGACAGATAAGCAGCTCAACGGAAGCTGAAAAGTCATGCAGGTGAATGACCCTTATAAAAAGCACAGAAAGTCGGAATGCGAGGGCCCCACGAAGCACCACGATATCATAAATACCACTTGATCACGTACCATAGTCACTGTGACAAATAAATGACGCAAATCGAAGCGGCATTACGAATAGCCCAATACGTGTGTACAAATGATAACAGATAGAAAGGGTTGACTACTGGTACTAGCACGTAGCAAAGTGGGCCCAGTGTGACAATTCGGTCTTTTTCACAGAATGCATGCGTAAATGCAATATATATATATATATATATATATATATATATATTTATATATATATATATATATATATATATATATATATATATTTATTTATATATACATATATTGCGTGTGAGTCCGGCATGCCGCACAATGGGCAGACGCCCAGGGGTTTTTCCTCGTGTAAAACGGGAATAATTCCACACTTAACTAAACAACTCGCTTAGCACGTTAGCGTCTCTTGCCCTGCATCTAATTTCCAGTGTGGTTTGACTCGATACGCTGCGTCATCGAGAAGGCAGGAAACGGCAGGAAAACGTGTAGAAGAGCAGCATCGCTTCCACCACCGCTGTCGTTCGAGGCGTTCAGACGGAAAAAAAATCAAGTCAATTATTAAGACAAAATGCCAACGACGTGAATCGGCGGTTATCCGCTGCCAGTTTTCCACCACTACCGCAGGTTCGACGGAGCGGATCCGATTGTTTGAATTAAATCGCGTTCGGTAGGCGGACGATCAAATTGTCAAGCGCAAATATCTGCGCTGGTCCGTCAACAACGCTGTGTTTCACTTTTGTAGCTTTATATATAGACGTGTCTTCCCACGCCCATACGGTCGGATTGAGGGGCCGGGATTTGGCTGTCCTCTTTTACAACGGCAGAATGCTCCTCCAGAATCTAATCCTCTGGTTGACAGTTGGACGTGCAGGTAAACTGCGCCGTGTTCTCCGGCCCCCTCTATCTGTCTGTCTGTGTGTGTGGGTATGTCTGGGCACGAAGGTGGCTTTTCGGCTGGAATTCAGCTGGGAATTGGTTTGACGTTTTTGTGTTCGTTTTATCTTTTTGTCCCCTTTAATTGGTGATTTACATGCGCTTGAAGAAACAAACTAATGAACTAGTTCAACACAGAATTCATTTGTATATGGTAAAATTACCATTGAACTATAGTAGTACACAACGCTGTGTAGAGCACTGCTGTAGTTTCACTTTGTGGGTTTGCCCATTGATGTAGGCTATACAATAATTTTCCATTAGCATATGCGCGCTTTATCTGTTCGTTGACATTTTAAACATGTGTGTGACGCAAATCGTTAAAATTTACAATACTTTTTCGGGGCGCAGTATGTGGCCAAAAAAGCCACAGAACAGAAATAATGGAAGCCGTAACAACAAAGATAATCCTAAACAGGGGCTACGGAGTTACCGCAGTCGGTCGGTTTCCGACGTTCACCAAGACGTTTAAGCTTTCGGCTGAAGAATGCGTTTTACTTGACGGGTCAAATATCAAGCTCATTGACAATGACGAAGACAATAACAACAACAACAACAACAATAACAACCAACAACAACAATAACAACCAACAACAAAAGATCCGTAACGTCCATAACAGAAACAGCAAATACAAACAATAACAAGTAGGCAGTAATATAAAACAATACAAAGTAGGCAAAGATAACAACAGCTACAATATCAACATCAGCCACAACATCTATAGCAGCAGCAACCGCAACAACAACAACCTCAGCCACAGCTACCAACAACAATAGCACCAGTTCCATGCTAATAATGGCACGAACAAACTCGTGTGACTTACTCCCTCACTCACGGGTGATTTAACAACTACCACGAAAGGCGCGTAGCCAAAGTGGCGCAGCGTGTACAATGACAACATATGGTCGTCCCACGGGAGCAGCTCTTCTTCCACCTTTTTTTTGCCCTCCGATGAGTTTCACGATATGTCTTTTCCCTGTTCCCGCCGACGGTTCCCTTGACGGCCTCTGGACGCTTCCCGTCGGCCTCTCGACGCTTCCCGTCGGCCCTCCTCTCTACGACATTGCAGAACACATCTAACTTCGTTTCTTTACCTACTTTGTCTGAATACATACAGAACAAGCCAATAAACTAACGAAACTTCGAGCTAAGACGAATTCACATATCAGACACCGCCCACATGTCTTGCTACTGCTGCTAAGGATGATGGCGTTTCTAGAGTTGCCGCTGCTGCCGCTGCTGCTGCTTGTGTGTGATATAGATGGTACTACCCTTTGCCCCGGGGCATTCGCGAAACGCCGGCGGGTTTTCAACCCCCCGGCGACTTTCACACGCAGGGGCACACCCAATTCTCGACGTCGAACCTACGATACGTTCGTACGTAAAGCGAGCTAACTGAGATGCCGAGGAAGTGCGGAGTCGATGCCCGTCGTTTACGCAATGACCTTGTTGTGTCACCTTTCCGCAGGCTGCCTTCAACTTCGAAAGCTGTTGGAAGGCATATGTCAAGGTCGAAAGGTCATGGCAAACACCGTCGTAGCGCTCACCTCGGGCTTCGTTACTCGGTTGTTCATGTATCTTCGATTGCTAAAAAGAAGCCGTTGATCCTAATGGTCGTTTTTTTCTTTCGTCCTTAAGCTCTAAAGCACTCACTTGGAATAGTCGCGATTTTCGTTGGCTGTAATGAGAGCCTTGTCGTTACCGTACGTGCACATATACTTTCTATGTAGTGCAGAGAGTGTATAGTAAGTACGCTCATAGTACATTTTGCGCACTAATGATTGTTAAAACTGACACAAGGGCACAAGACATATTACACATGTGCAATGATCCCAAAGAGATTCGATTTGATTTTGCTGTTTTTATTACGTACGCTTGTATTAAAACGAATGGGCTATCGTACGTAACGTTCCGCATAAAACGCCGAACAGGACACACTAACGAGATACATATAGAATAAACGTTGAATTATTACAAACGTCATTTATATATCGATCTATATATATATATATATATATTCGGACGATCATACATACCGCCTGCACACCCCTGTGTTCAATGAATAAGATTAATCATCTCGAAATGGTCATGCCCTACTAGAAAGCCCATGAAGAGCAAGCCAATGTTCATACGAATTTTGACACGAGTGATAATAGATTGGCTACTCTCCTAGAGAGAGAGAGAGAGAGAGAGATGAAGCACAGTGACTGGCGTGTGCTCATGATCGTGGCAATCGACTCAAGGGTATTTTACACTCGGATGAAACCTCTCACCCTATGCCCGTATGCAACTGCCCTCGGCGTCATCACGATCGACCTGCAGACGCACACGGCCGGCCCGTACGTAGGCTCGAGCCTGTGGCGAAAATATCGGCCCAATGACTTGAATTTAATACAAAAAATGGGCCATACGCTAGACAGCGATGACCTTCACCACTCAGACACTATCACTACGAATAGTTCCGCCACCACAACAACTGCCGCTAGTTCTGCTACGACTTCGATAGATATAACTGGCGTATATAAGGCTGATCATTTCGCCCGTGCGCAGATATCGATCGGCAGCCATCTTGGCATTAAACCGTTAGCCCTGTGGTACACAGTTCGGGCGCCTACATATATGTATGTGTATGGTGTATATATATATATCTATATATATAAATGTGTATATATATATATATATATAATATGTGGATATATACATATATATATATATAATATATATATACATATATATATATAAATGTGTATATAGATATATATATATATATATATATATATAAATGTGTATATATACATTATATATATAATATATATATATATATATATATATATACATATATATATATATATATATATATATATATATATATATATAAACACACCTTAACGCACTCATAGAATGCGTATATTGCACGCTTATACGCCGTGCAGCTTTTATCCGCCCGTGTCGATGTTGTTGCTGTTGTTGCAGCTGTTGATGTTGTTGCTGCTGCTGTTGTTGTGGCCGTTGATGTTTCTTATTGTTGCTGTCGCTGTATTTGTTGAAGTCATCGTTGTTGTCGTTGTTGTTGTTGTTGTTGTTGTTGTAGACGTCGTTGTTGTTGTTCTTCTTCACACTCGAACGTGTATCTGAATCTGAACCTACGTTTGTATCCGTTTGCCCTGCTGTGTGGATCATCCAACGGAAACGGTGCACTTTTCCCTCTAGACCCAGAAGAGCATGGCTCAAATATTTATAGCATCGCAAATGCGTCGAGAAGCCTGCCTACTGCTTCTACACCTACGAGGACCAACATCATCGACAACAACAGCAACAGCAGCCCTAGCAGCACCAGCGCAGCGGTGTTTGTATGTAGGTACAACTGAATGGTCGGAAAACTGCGGTTTATTTTCAACAGTCGACCGCTGAAAATGAGTCATGCTTGCGTTCGTAGGCAACGTAGAGCACATCGACCGTAACGGCGCGTGTCTCTACGTTCGGCTCTACCACTGCATTGGCAGTGTATAGATAGATAGGTGATAGATAGGCGGATCGAGCTAGTTCAAAATAGACTGGAAGAAATCTGGAAGTGCACAGGCGGGTTGAAACATCCCGCCAGCCAGAAATCGCCGTGTGGACGAGTAGACCTAAAGAGCGGCAATTAATTCCTCTACGATGCGTGCACGTCATGTGTCAGAGTGTAAACTCTACATAATTCTGACATAAACAGATTATCATGTAGACAGCAGCAACATGAAAAAAGAAACATTAAACAAATAGACACGATTTTGATCGTGGTGATATATTGTTTATGTGGATGATGTTTTATGATGACGGTGTATAGCCCGTCTTAAATGCCTGTGTCTCGCTATTTGCTAGTGAAAAGTACGTTACGAAACTATATATATATATATATATTATATATATATATATATATATATATATATATATATATATATATATATATATATTACACCGTCTGTTGAAACCAATTTGGTTTCGGGAAGCCATCCCTTGCCGGGAGCAAGTCAATTATATATCCCGCTGTTCTATGTCGATCCGTAAAATGCAACGGTGATTTCTCCCATAAACCCCAGCGTCTTATGGCCACCGCTTGGACTGCGTAACAGCTCCCGGGGGTTCCCACTCTCGGTAAAGCCCAAGGATTTTCGGCGTTTAAACTGAAAATTCAGTTTTGTGTTTTCGTAGGCACGAGCCTGTTTGCGAAGACTTTTGTTGTATTAATGTGAACACTATGTGCACTGATACTGTACTTTTAAACTTGTTGCTTCTATTCATTGTAAACAGTTAACTGTCTTGAGGCGTCACACTTGTACCCCGCAAGGATATTAAGGAACGACTGGCCGAGCTGAATAATGCGTCACAATATTTGAGGTTGTTTCATAGCAAGTCCGGCGGTCTCCAAACCCAAATGTTCTCGAAAATGGTCAGTGGGAAGGCAAGCGTTTCCCGTGTCTCTCACAAGTGTACACAAGTAATTCGTGAGACATATATATATATACATATATATATATATATATATTCGACTTGCAAAAGCTTCGCAGGAAAATGTCTCCTGTCAATCGTTAGGTATGTGTCTTGTAAGAATGTCTAAAGCGTGATGCTAAACAAGCATACATTATATATATATATATATATATATATGCGTAAGTATATTGCAAAATATGTGCATTTTTACCGTTATCGCTTCGTTCCATGTATATATATATATATATATATATATATATATATCTGCTTAGCTAAATTCCCCAAAAATGTGGCGGTACTGCGCAAAGCCTATAAATGGCAGGTCTAAAGGGAAAAAGCCTGTATCCAGCGCTACTAGCCATCGGTTGCAGGAAAGCCGGAAACACGCAATATCAAAGACACATCGTTCGCAGGAGAACTAAGCGAGGCTTCGGGTAGGGTGCTGAATAAGTGAAAATGGCGACACCATTTGTGGACGACTCAAAGCTGCTGACGACGGGAGGCGAATTCATGACCGTTCTTTATCATGTTTCTTAATGACCCTGTGTATATATATATATATATATATTGCACTCAATTTACTTCCCAAGAAGCACTTTCTTTTATCGTTTAGCAACAAAAAAAAACAGTAATAAAAATATACGGATGAATAGCTTTGTTATGTTTGTCGCCTGACACGTATACCTAAATAGACACGTCACCCTTCTCTATTAGAGGCGCTCAGAGCGGCAGTGTAAGCGAAGCGAACATGTTGAGATATCTAGGACTGTTTCCCCAACAGTCATTGTAGCACCAGTAGCAGGCTTATGGCGTTTTTCTCTCTCTCTTTGGTTAGTATGGTTTATCATCTATTCTCAATGAGCATCGCTCAAAGTCAATTAACACCGGAAATCAAACCGGCGACGGCTGCGTAGATGGCCACTGTAACTAGAGCAAATGGCCTGAATAATTACAATTATTAGAATTTGTGTAATTATTATTAACATACTTAGCTTAGCTTGAGTAATAAATGATTGTTTGTATTGTAATTATTGAATTTGTGTAATTATGGAAATTTCAAGCTCCACGAAGAATTATTAAACTTAAATATATTTGCCGTTCGGAAAAGACGGTCCCATAAAAAATATATGTAAATATATATATTCATATATATATATATATATATATGTCGGATCATCGAAACATATTTTTACAATTTCGGCCTGTGTACGACATCTTCTTGCGTGCTGTTCTACTGGCATTAGCTTTCACACTGGGCATTGACTCAGTGCGTACTACAACACGGACTAACACGTCAAAGTGTAAAGGCCCGCGAATAAATCTGCCTGTGGGCTGATCTTGGGTTGGACGCCTCGAGATGTGACCAGCAAAGCGTACGATGTCATGGCCAAAAATGAGTGCCGTAATCCGTGAAAACAAAGAGACCAAGCAATCGTGCCTCCTAACACGAGCTGCCATTGCCAGGTTCTCCAGACGAGGGGCAAAGCAGTCAGTGCACACTGAATATGCACAAACAGACGCGCATGCAAATCCCAGATCGAATCCTGTGCGCAATATGTACGGTCTTACAGAAACCGTATTCTGTTCTTTCAGCTTCCGAGTAGACAGAGCAAATAGGCAAAATGCCAAACACAAAGATGATTGACACACAGTACCCCTGTATTTTCTATCTTTTTTCACACACAAAAAAAGGCATAGCCTTTTAAAGTTCGTACTTTCGTCTTTTTCGATGTAGTCGTTGTCGTCGTCGTCGCTTTCGTTTATTCACACGCGGCTAGCGTGGACTGGTCAAATACACTGACACTTGGCGATTTTGAGTTTCATCATGAGTCAAAATCAATTGGGAATCGCACCCCGTACCTGAGCGCGTACTGTGCTGAAGTCGTCAGAACGACTACGCAAATATCAGGCATGTGGATGAATTTCAAACAGAGCCTTTCGTTTAGTGGTTGTCTGCGTTCATAAAAACGCCACACAATTGACAGACACAATTGACGGCGATACAGCAAAGGCCATTGCCGACGATTGTTTGACGTTAAGTGACAGACAGAAAGGACGAAGTGTACACAATATCACAATGTGTTACCTGTATTTAAGAACGCAATCGACAGAAGAACGAGAAGGAGTCATATCGAGTCGAACGGAATTATGCCAAAAGAAGAATCTTCAAATCAACGAAATAACAACGACACGTTTGCAAGGTGTGTGTATGTTATCACGATGGTACAACAATCATAAATGTATATATGCACTTAGTTCCAAGTGCAAGCTAACTGCTCACGATGATAATAATAATAATAAATACAGCAGTTTGAAATAGGCACAACATGCTATGGAGGCAGCCAGCTAATAAAGTACCGGTTTGTTTTCGTTATGCTCATAGCAGCCCATATGTTTCGGTTTTCTGTTGCACAAAGTAATTTAGCAGAACCACTTACTAGTTAAATCTAGACCGTGCGGACCATGCCGCGATTCACGCTCAATACTCTTCTAAGGTCTTCCCTTCAACAGACTGGATTATAGCTGCCTTTGTGCTTTGTTATTTGTAAGAGTGCTAGAGTATTGTGGGCTTCAACAATGGCCCCTCCTATCCGCGTTTACGGCTTTCACCAATTTGTCCTACCAGCGATCTTTCTTCTAGTACGTTCATGGGCACTTCTTTACGCGTAGATTCGTTAGTGCCCTGCTCCGCTACGTTCACTTAACGCAGAACCAACTAGCATGTCGTATCAGTAGTGCGTCACACAATTTGCCTTTTGTCTGCCGTTAGTATTAGCCGTATCCAAATCGGGCTTTGTGTCCGAATATCGGCTAGTGTAAATGAACGAACCCCGAAAATACCCCCCGCTTACATTGTACTAACAATAGTGATAGTAATTGTACTCACATAAGTGGCAAATTACATGGAACAGGTTAATGAGCCCTAAAATGACCACCAAGCATTTGAACAAGTTCCGTCGCTGTTCTTCGACAGACAGTGAGTGTGTTTCTCATAGATCACACTAGTTATACAGAGGCTGTAGCGATGAGGAGGAAAAAGGAGGACACAGCGACAAACAGTACTCTACAATGCTGTAGCAATCTAAATCAATAATACTGATGTCTCTGCTTTAAGCGATCTGCGGTTCCCGCAGTAAAACCAGAAAGATTTACTTAACCGATCGTAAGTAAATCGGTTTGCTATATACACCGCATCGGCTACAAAGGACACAGTGCACACACATTATTAAATAGGTCGCTTTATGCGTCTCGCACAGCGGCGCCATGTTGATAATATTTATACTATATATAAATACACATATCACGATAAAGAGTACACCACCCACTCGCTTTTCACGTTAGATATATTTTGTATCGTAAGTAAATAGTCGCGCCATACGAAAAATAACATACATTCCAAGAAAGACAATCAAATCAGACAAAAGACGCGACCAGTATGTCACGTCAGAGTTTGGGCGTTTTGTTTTCTAAAGCATTTAACTGAGCTATGTCAAAGCCGCTATATCGCAGTAAACCACTATTTTCGTTTTGAAACAAGTATATATACTGTTTATTTTAAATTAATGTAAGTTAATAGGGTGTATTGCTGCGGCGTGCCCTAACAACAGCCGCTATGTGTGTAAGGTTTAAATGTTATTAACTCATTATCAACGAATTGCTGTGGGATATTATTCTTCTCGTAGCCCATAGCATATACTCCGAAAGTGGAGCTGGAATTCTGGCTAACTCGTCCTTTCGGCATCGATCACCTGTCGTGTGTTCAGTTAAATTCAGGTCGGGAGCGCAATGATGTAAACTTGATTAAGCGCACCAAAGCTTATGCGAGGTACCCCGAACAAGTGCACGGTGTACGCCCTAGCATTGTTGAGCATGAAAAGGAAATGGCCCTCAGCGGACCTTGCTTCAGGCACAAGGTGAGATGTCGGAGCCTTATCTATATCGCATATCTGGGTTTTTTATTATTATTTGACATTATTATTACTTACGATACTATAAAGTCGAGTCGAGAATGTGACGTATCGTTTAACTCATTGGGCGTTTTTGTGTCTTAAAGATAATTTATTTGTCTGTCAATTATCTATACTCACGTTTAATAAGGCGCTACTATTGTGGGTATAGAGTATTTTTTTAAAAACATATTTTCCGTAAGGCTATTGCCCGTGTACGATTTTTTCATGTCATGGCTAATTTTAATCCACTCCGGCATTTAACTTGTCTCAATTAGAAACCATGCAAACCAATTTAAGAGTGGTCGGTCTGAGTCTCGAACCCAGTCCTCCCGAATGCAAGGCCAAGGCTTTGCCACTAAGCCATCTTGCTCGGTATGGCTTACGTATGATGGGTGGTGCAATATATATGGACTGTATATTTATGCTGCGCCTCCACTGACTCAGCGCCAACACGAACCACGCGATCTCGACAGCAGACGAGAGGAGGTGCCGTCAATCTGACCACCAGTGCAACGAAATCAAAGTTGGCCGTGGGGGGTGGTCAAGGCCAGGGGCCCACGGTGAGGTCATCCTGGCCAAGGTCAGGAGGCAGCACGATCCCCCGCAGTACGCCAGAACTTTCCCATCAAACGGTTCTGCGCAAAACTGGCCAAGACACTTCATTTTACGGCAGCATCCCGTCATCAAAACGAGCGGCATCAGGCGGCGATGTTGTTGTCCTCGATGACCTCGGGCAAAATTGAATCTATGTTCCTTTCTGGGTGATTTGTTCTCTATTCATCGATAGACAGACAGCTCGAAGGTTTGCCAGCCAGACAATTGGCGACGTTCTCGAACGTTTATGTCCAGAAGGCTCTGCTTGCGATAAGGCAGCCATATACTTTACTGGTGTGCGGTGTGCGACGCTACCAGTCGGCCATTCGGTGGTATACTACCGCGCACACTACTTATCTAGATAAAAGGGACACGCCAACCAATCATGTCGAGTGTTGCATCATCACCAACAACAACAGCAATAACAATAACAACAACAACAGCAGCAGCAGCAGCAAAAACAACAACAATGACGACGACGAAGGTGATGATGATGCTAGCCAGAGCTGCCACTTCACTGAGTACATTGCCAAATGAATGATGGCGGTAAAGGTAGAAATGGTGGTACGCGTAGCAGTCTTGCTGATGTAGTGTGTTTAGATAAGGTATTTGCGTTTGAAACTACGCACGATGCCGAACGTGCCTACGCCTTGCGACTATCATGCTATGCAAAATAGGCAGCTACAGATGGCTTAACTCAGGACGCGATGTCAAGATCGTTTTGTGCCGTCGATCAGAGCCTCCTATACATATATATATATATATATATATATATATATATATGCATCTAGGTGTGTATGTGGGTTGGCCAAGACGCAGCAGAGTTACTAACAAACAAAATTCGTTACCGGAGGGGGCTTTACAACATACTTTGGCTTAGAGACCAGACAACTTACACAGATTAGCGCTTGAAAGGCAAACAGCACCCGACCGAAACCCCACGTTCACCCCAGGAGTTTCTGCTCCTACGCGTATAAAAGCTGGTGTGTTGAACTATATATATATATATATATATATATATATATATATAGATATATACAAAGAACAACGACTGATACCACTCTGCCAATTATCATTATTATCCTATTCCTGCAACTAGTGCAAGCACTCTGCCTTCGCAAACATCCATCGCTTGCGATCGATTGTCAAAGTAACGATGAAGATCATCATAATAATGACGAACCAAAATAGCTTAAGTTGTGTTCGAGCCATCGATCGCCAAACAGATAAACAGGAGCAGATACCCCGGCTTGCGCGCTCCCCCCCGTGACCCAAGTGATGACTGGGTCAACCCCCCCCCCCCAACAACGGGCCGCGGAGAGGCGGGGGAGGAGGTTGACTTCTTTCAGCAGCCCGTCTCCGAGCCGCGTAACAATTGGAAAGCTTGCCGCTGCGTAACTGCGGCCACCGCTGGCCGCTGTCCTCTGCTGCAGGCCCAAAAACTAAAAACGCTTCGAAGTATCCGACTGCGTAGGTGCGTGCCAGCGTCAGCAGTACAGCACTGTGACTTCATCTGCTGCTTGAGGTCGGCCGCGTTTACCCCTGGGTGGTCGGCAATGACGATGCGAGGGGAGAGCCCCCGTTGTTCAGCGGCCGGAGTTTCGACCGGCTTCCCATCTCATTTAGGTCGTCGTCGGCGGCGCTGTCGTCCGAGCTTCGCTTCGATTGACGTCAGGCCGAAATACAAACGCTCAAAGGCACCCACACAGACGACTAGCAAACGGTACCTCGCTGAAACCCCAGACGCCCCCCCCCCCCCCCGCTCCCCTCCAGGAGTCGAATAGAGTAGAGATTGTTCCAGTTGTAGTATCAGTCGTAGTAGCTGTAGTGATACTTGTAGTTATTGTAGTTGTAGTAATAGTAGTAGTAGTAGTTGTTAATATCGCACTAGTAGTTTGGGCTGGTAATTAATATAATCGTCTGTCTAAACTACTGCTGTGCTGCTTCTGTCAGGCAGTAACTAGGTCGATGTCGTTCGTTCTGCTCGGCGTTGTCGCCGGCATAGAGGACAACATGTTTTTCCCACAGCGTCAACTAGCGCGTCAACCACAGGACACATTGTTTCAGCTGTTGTCTTGTTCTTGTGATCGTTGTTGTTGTTGTTGTTGTTGTTGTTGTTGTTGTTTTTGTTACTGCTGCTGTTGGTATTATTGTGGTCAGTTGTTTGTCGTCATTGTCGCTACCTGGCTACCACCAGACGCGAGATCTACTACTGAAGCATAGATATGCGCCAATGGTGGACGTAGGAATAGCGGAAATAGCCAACAAATCATACATAGCAGACGGTGAAATATATATATATATATATATATATATATATATCAGCTATGACGGCAAATAACAACGGCGGAGACCACTCAGCCAGTTATTATTATCCTATTCCCGCAACTAGTGCAAGTAGTCTGGCTTTGCAAACATCCACCCCTTTCGATCTATTGTCAAAATAATGATAACGAACCAAAATAGCTTAAGTTGTCTTCGAGTCGTCGATCGCCAAACAGATAAACAGGGGCAGATACCCCGATTTGCGTGCTCCCCCTTGTGACCTAAGTGATAGGTCAACCCCAGCAATGGGGGTTGACTTCCTTAGAGCAGCCCGTCTTGGAGCTGCGTTATAGACAGCTAGCTGCGTAAGCTGCCACTGCGAGCCGCTGTCCTCTGCTGTAGCAGAAAAGCGCCTCGAAGCATCCGACTGCGTAGGTGCTCCATTCGATGAAGACGTTATCCCGACCGCTACAGGGGTTCAATAGGGCGGCAAGCCCCTTTGACCTGTCTCGGAGTCAAAAAGCTGGTGAACTCACTCAGGTCTGCTCTTTAACGTGTGGTCACGACTGGACGAATGCCCTCTCGCAGGAGACATACAGGTGTACAGCTCAGGACAACGCTTTCTGGACATTCGCAAAGTAAGCGTCTTTGCGCTGAACCCAAGTCAATGCTAAACGCTCATACCTAGGTCTTCGTCTTTCTCGGACAATGCTGTTACCAACGACACCTATCGGAGAGGTCTCCCGGGTTGCCGCGTCGCCTCCATTGTTACAGAATGGAACCACAGATAACTATAAAGTAATAGAAGCAACTGCGGGCTATGACCGAACGTTTATCTTTTCCCGGGGCTCACATGGGCCTTTTTCCTGTTGTTTTGCTTATCCTTGCCCGCCTCACGGTTCACCGATCTCTTAAGGGAATGCAACCTAACCGACGAGCATGTACTTTTACAACTTTTATTTTAACGACCTTTTGACAGATATTTTGGGGTCACTACTGAGCCTGGAGCTAACCCTCAGCAACGAGCGTCCGTTCCAAATAGCTATATCAAGCGGATGCCTTAGGGCCTCGACTGTCGTGGTTATCGCTGGGCCGACCCTCGTCGAATCATCAATACATAATTTAGCCGGATCTTGCTGCCAGATGGGACCTGACTTGCCTGGAAGGTTATACCAGACTGCCTAACTCTAGTTCACTTCGAAAACAGGTCGTTTTTCCCTAGTTTGGGACTGTGGCAGACTCTCTAACACCCTCAGTTGTTACTGTTACGCGGCATCTCGTCCTGGCGACGCGACTAACCCCCACCGAACAAAGCAAATTGCGTGAGTACTCTAAGCTCAATTGGGCGCACAACTTCGTTCCTCTAGCATTTAATAAACTAGCAGGACCCGGCCTCTGGCTGTACAACCACTTTACACGGTGTCTGAACGCACTAACAGCTTTCAACGGCAGTGATTTTCTCTTTAAGCGGCTCTCGATTGGCATCCAACGAGGCAATGCCTCAGTCAGCGACCTAGGAACGATGTGGAAGTGGTGCAACGGTTCAAGCAAAAGAATGCCATTAAAATAAATAATTATAATAATCCTTGTAGTACTAACCGATAGTAGCCGATGTTCATGGGTCCTCATTTAAAACTACTCTTTTGTCTCTTAATCGGCTCTCTCTATCTCTCAGTCCATCATCAGATCGGTGGCGTCCATTCCGGGTAGATGGCTGTTGTTGCTGTCGTTGATTTAGATGTTAAAATTACGCTGCACTGACTAAATAATTTAGACTAAACACACTCTTCCCACCTAGCCTACCTAGAGTAAACAAAAGCTCGTAGCGTTTAATCTCATTACACAACCAATGCATTGCATTTTGGCATTGAGTGCGAAAACGTGAAACAAAATTATTTTCACTATGTGTATAGTTGGATACACAAGCGATTCATGCTGGGTCCTCTAAAATATAAGGAACTTTGTAATATCGTTCGTAACTCTACTCAACAAAAGCTGAACGCGGCGCTGTTCCATTCCGTGGCCAGCAGGGCGCGTATGCACACATACAAATACTCTAAACGAGAAGTATTTGTCTAGCTATCCAATCTGTATGAACAAGCGTTTACATATCATTGTCAAGATCTTTCACACTTTGGATCACGGAGGGCCCAGTAGGGGGACCTGAGCAAATCGCAGACGCTTACCCAGGATGTCCGGCACCACAATGACAGCAATAACAACCTGTCTGTGTTCAGCATTCAGTCTGTCTCTGCTAACGAACCACCCCAGCTTAGTTACTTCTAGATAAAACCACATAGATGTCATTAACCAGACAAATGCAGCCGCGGCGTGTCGTCGCCGTGGCTGCATTTGTGTGACTCTAGTCATCGTAGTCGGTGTTGCCGTTGTTGTTGTTGTCAGCGTTGTTGTTGTTTTTGTTGTTATTGTACCTCTCGTCTTTGTTACGTTTTTGGAGTTGTTGTTGGTGTTGTTGTTGCTGCTGCTGCTGCTGATTGTTGTATGCGGTATCCTTGCCGCCTCATCCTGACCGACTCTCCTGGAGACAGCTGCTCATAGAGTGGCTGACGGGGCCGATGCGTATATGGTGCCCCACTCTTCGTCCACCGAAACCACATATACCTTGGATGAGAGATATTGATGGTTGAATATTTTTCTCCGATCGGCTTCTTGCGGCGGGTATTAATACTGATGATATTGTGCCGGGCAATAAAACTGATGATAATAATAAAACTTTTATTATTTATAGTTGTCGTTTTTTTTTTTCATTATTTATTTATCTATAAGAATCATTGCTTTAGTTTAAACGTGCAAATGCCACAAGTGTCACGCAGACATTAAAAAAGCGGCAACTTCTAGAGTCATTGTCACCATCTATCTCCTGCAGTCCGTCCCGTTGACAAATCCCGTTTTTGGTCGGTATTATTATCGGCAATAGAGCAAGTGCCTTCCTATTTATACGTGAGAGAGGTCTTGGGCTACTTCTATTTATATATATATATATATATATATATATATATATATATATATATATATGTGTGTGTGTTGCAGGAATAACTGGAAAGTTGCAATGCTGAGCTTTGCTACGACGGTAAACGGCAACGACTCTATAGAGCGCCTAATGCAGCATTACCATCCACCTGAGCGTTTTCGTGAACGATCCTGATTCGGTCGGTCGAGAGGCCGCTTGAACGCAGTCGGTGCTACCCTGCAGTAACTGACCGCACCGGCAGTAACGGGGAGAAATTGTAATAATTATATTAATAGCCAAAATGACCGCAACAAAAAAACTGCAGCAACAACAACAACAATAACAACGGCGAAGTCAACTACAACAACAACAACCACATCAACAAAGCCACCAACAACACCGCCAGTAAAAACGACAACAACAATAATAACCACAACAACAAAAATGACAACAATAACTGGTCACGATAATACAGCGGCTCGTCAGTCCATAGGTGCTGACCACCAACCGCGTACCGGCCAGTTTTGACATGGACGGTGCGCGTTACTGCTGTTTTTGTCCCTTAATGGCCCTTTTTCCAGATATATATATATATATATATATATATGTATATACATAAATACATATATATTAGGTGAGAACCGAGAGATCCTCCCTGTAAAAAGCACCACAATCAAACCCGTAATGAAACCTCGCGAAGTCCGCGGAACGGGCGGAACAGCTGTAGCAGCGCAGCGAGCTTCACTTCGGCTGTCCACCGTGTCGACGGGATGTTCGAAATGTGTTCACGGGGTTGTTTTCGGGGTCGTGGACATCGTTTTTGACCAGAACTGAGACCTTAGTAGCGTGCGCAACGTGCCACAACCGACAACGCCACCTTGACTAAAGAAGGACAACGACTCAAGCACTCGAAGTACATATACCGCTTATGGCGAGGAGGTTCTAATCGTCTGCTTGCTAATTAATGTTCACATACAGTCTGAATTATTGTAAATGCTCTCACTAGCCGACGCAAGCTCGTGTGAGATGTTGACAAATTAAGCAAATTATGCAACAACTACGCATAAATACATGCATGTAAATATATTATATGTAGACATGTATGGTCTATGTATATATACACGCATATACGTCTACATATAATATATATATATATATATATAAAGAGAGAGATTATTTGTAAGTGCTCAGATGCCCAAGTAACAGATACGCCGCGTGGGAAATTTTCAAGTTTGCGGTAATAGCTCACAGCACCGCCTGCAGACTAGACGTGTATATATATATATATATATATATATATGACTTCTCGGCAATGTTGATAGAGGGGGAAAAGGAAAATATGAGCGTTTGCAACCAGACAATGAGAGGAGCGCAGCGTTCCCACGCTGGAATAGCGTTTCGACAATACACATAGCAGCAGCAGCAGCAGCAGCAGCAGCAGGAGGAGGACAACAACAACAGCAGCAGCAGCAGCAACAACAACCACAACAACATTAACAATAACCACTACCGCCACAACAGTCGCTACAACAACAACAACACCGACAACAACAACAACAACAACAACAACAACGATAACAACAACAAGTAGCAGCGCTAGCAAAGACAAAGCTGCGAATCGTGTGTGGGCGAATACAACGGGCGTGCGTCAGTCAGTCCGTCGGTCAAGCAAACGAACGGACCAACGGACGGGATGGTCGGGCGATCGTGTGTTTCAAAGATGATACCTTGAGTAGCCAGCGAACCAGCCAGCTGTTGCCAACCACCGGCTGTAAATGCTAGAAAAAAGTCAAGCTCATTGTTCGTTCACGTTTGCTTTCCTTTTCTTTTTGCGTTTCTTTCTTTGCTCTTTTCCCCTCTCCCCCTCTCTATCGCGCCCTGCCTCTCTCGTCGGCGGTCTCTGTCCATCGGGCTGCCCCGCAGTCTCGTAATGTCTTTCTCGGTCTTGGCGTCGATTGTTGCGACTTGGGGACGAGAGACAAGCACCAACTCCAATAGCAGCAGCAGCAGTAAAAGCAGCAAACCGGCTGCCAGCCTGTACCAGTACAGCCGGATCCAGTAGGTAGACATCTCACTGCCCGCGGTAATGGCAGTACAAACTGCTGTTGCCACAAAAATACAGACACACACCCATACACCGACGAGTACGAGGGCTTGCTGCAGTACTGCTTCAAACTTCACACCATGAGTATTGGGTGTATAAGATTAGGTCCCTAGCCCTATGTACAGGTCTTCATGTAGTAGTAGTAGTAGTAGTAGTAATAGTAGCATAATAGAAGTGTAACGAAAGTGTACCGCTGGAAATGGTTAAATTAGTACGATAATAGAAAAAACATATTTATTATATCTTTTTAGTAGTAGTAATAGTAGTCGTATCGAGCCCGGTGGCGGCGTGGTGAGTGCATTCGCCTGCGCCTCGCCGGACCGGAGAAGACACATAGGTGTGCGCGGGCTCGAGCCCCACCGTTGCACCTGATTTGTATTAGGGGGACCCCTCTACTGAGCAATGCAAAGCAGTAGTCCCGTGGACGGAAATCTTCGCTGATGGTCAGCTCGAAGTGTTAATTTTTTTAAAAGTAGTAGTAGTAGTAACACCAACTCGCAAGCTGACTGAAATGACAGATGTGTTTGAATTGACGTCCTCAAAGCGTCCGAACAGGCAGGATGTGCGAGCTGCCAGCGATGTACAGGGAAAATAATCGACGCTTTGGCCCGAGATACGCCGCCGTCACTATTTCTAGTCTATTTTTACTGGCGTATGTAGCGTAGTACATGTAGCGTCCGTGAATGCTTGTATGTAAGTATGTGTGTGTAACTTAATGTAGGTTTGTATGTGGGTGAGCGTTTGTATTTATACGCTTTCACCTGTCGTCACTACCGGTCGTCGTTACGCCGAGTTAGTACACAGCACGTTGACGCTGCGTCTAAAACGAACATCTCGCCTGCGCACTCATGGCCAAACATCGTCGTATCTGGTCATGGCCCGCTCGAAAACGAGACCGTCTTTTCTGCACACTTTTTGTGCAGTTAACGCAGCTGTACAACCTAATAACCAGTGCACCATAATCCTTAAAATATTTGTTTTTTTAATAATAATTATATATTTATTAGAATTACCGTTATACTATCCGACCGTCAGTCACCGTTATACTATTACTGTCTTTGCTACTACAGCATTGCAACAGCTAATCGAATCTATAACGGCACTTGATCATTGTGAAAAATATTCATACGTCTCACGTCTTCACTAACTGTGTTTACTGTTGCTGCTCGAAACAACAACGACAGCAGCAACTAATGCTGTACCATCTAGCAGCAGCAATGCGTTTCAATTTAAATTGAAAAAAGACACTAAAACAAAATTTGTATTTCTACTCTCAGGAACGATGCGGGCACATCCCTCACCTTTGTGCGCTGTTGCTATTCTTCTGCCTCAGTCGAATTAGGGGGCATTGTACAAGATAATGCTGACTCAATCGTTGTTTAGATCAGCTCGGGGATAGAAAAATAGCATGCGTGTGCGAATGAGCAAATGATCAAAAACAAAGAACATTTTGGACAACAAAAAATGCACATCATATTCCGCTTTCGGCATTGGCATGGGCACACCAGTAGCGACACCATCAAACAAAGCAATCATAGCCTCTTTCGTAGAGTTGGTATTCTACATCAGCGAAATTCGCACCCTATGTACGCGTATGTGGCGATCATTAGTAATGGATGATCGTGATAGAGATGAATGGCATGAAAACAAAGGCTCGGACGGGACCGGTGCCATTCAGACGGACAAACCTTAGTCCTTCCCTTTGAGAGGGGGGCTGTGCCCTAGTTTACAACGACACCATGACCGACTCTTTCACACACACAGACGGACATACACAGTTTACTTCCGGTCACGGGGCACTTTGAGGTGCCCTAACCAGGTGGCTTCTCTCGCCCGCCGAACTCAACGAATTAGCACGCAAGTACTCTGAACACGTCACGTTCTTGCAACCTCGCGTTTCTCCTCGCGTTCGAGATACTAGCAAGTGCCAGCCCTCCCTGGCCACCTTCAGCGGCTCTCGGCGATTGATGCCCAATGTCGTAGCCGCACTAGAAATTATGCCAAATTACGGTCGGTCCCAGCAGTCCAACCCATGGGAACATAACATTCATCATCAGGGCATCAGAACGTCAGGACGTCAGGAAACGGGTGTAGAGCCGTCCGACCGGCCGGCACAGCATTGCAGCGTTTATTTGTGGTTCTGTTAGAAATTGCTTCACTTTGGGATACACTTTGGGCTGATAAAGCAAACTTTGCCTGAAATAAAGTAGCAGATTCACCTAATCTAATATGAGCGTACGTGTTCAATCCGTTGCAACACTCACCGCAGCGACGAAACGAACTCACAATACAATATACATACATGTACACGCACTAAGACCGCCACTTCGTTGAAACTGACCGAATACGTTATGTTAGATTTGATTAAGTGCAGCTGGCAAGCAGAATAAATACATAACACGACGTCAGACAGTTGTAACGACATAGCAGCAGCAGCACCAACAACAACATTGTCAAGTGCAACACAAACCGCATTAATGACCACAACAACAATAACCGCTAATAAAACAACAACTGCAACAATAAGAATGAGGAAGTCCCGCCTCTGCGCTTTTGCCAGTACCTCGCCAAGCGATCTCAGCCATCTTTTAGAGCGGTGATACGGGGAATTCGGGCTGCCGCAACCGCCATGAAACGGGGTCGACGGCTTCCACTATTATTAAATGAGTCATCACGAGCTCTTGTCATCTGTCAGCAACACTACATAGCTATCGTCGTCGTCCTAACAATAATAGTAATCATTATAATCATCGTCATTATCATCATGCTAATGTTCATGGATGGCGGTTTATGCAACCATTTCGCACAGCCTCGTCTCGGACATCATTCGGACAAAAATCCTTCCTTGATCGTCGAAGTTTAACTCATCGCTCGTCCATCGCTCAACATCAAACAGTCTAGCAGACTGCACTTGTGGCGTGGTGCTTATAGCCGCTGTCCTGCGAGTCTTTTGAAATTCGTATATCTAAGGCAAAAACCCAGACGGCCGTTACTGCTGCTGCTGCTGCGACCGGTTGTGTATTTGTTAAATTGTTAATATAAAAAATAAATTGTCGTTCTTGTTGTTGTCGATGTTGTTGTATTTATTGCTGTTGCTGCTGCTGCTGTGGCCACTGCACTTCGTTCACGCACTGTACGAACACCGGGAACGCCCTCTGAAATGCTTCCTCTGAAGCGCCACCATCGGACGGCAATGGCGCGTCACCCGGCGTGTCGAGTTGACACTACTGGCGCTCACACCAGGCTATCATTGACTTAAATGTCAAATACACCGTATATATATATATATATATCTGGTAAATAAAAGTATACATAAACGTATGGCTATTGCTAGAATTCAAAGGAGAGTCACGGCCGCAAATCGTACGTTCGTATTGTTGCGCCCACGCAACAATTTTGGGAGGATATATATAAATATATATACATTTTTTTATAAAATGCATCCATGGATGAGAAGGAACGGAAAGACAGATGTATACGAGTCTGCCGCAGCAGAACAAAAAATTGAAAAACAAATTTCCATCTGAAAGCCTTCGGATTTGGTGTCGTTAACGCTGAGCCCGATCCTCTCTCTCTCTCTTTCTCCATCATCGCTCTCCGTCATTAAAGAAAACGTATCAAAACCATTGTACTAAAAGGGAATGCGCGTCAAATCTGCTGATTCCTCGGCGGCACGACGCCTTCCACGCTAGGACTGTCTCACTCTAATACTCTAATCATGTCACACCGCAGCCAGAGCGCAGAGTGGGCGCGTGCTGCTCCTGCCGCCCCAGCCGCCCGAGGAACAGAAGGAGAGTGAGGATGGCGACGACGACTCCCCTCCCCCCCGAAAGCCCCGGCGACGACGAGAAGGGGAACTGGGCAGCCTGAACTCTAGCCACGAAGACGCCGTGTCGCAGGCACGCACAAACCTTGTCCGTGCTGCCATGAGCGCAAGCACCTCCATTCACTCGGCCCCAATAGCTTGGAGGCCCACTGGCCCGCCCGCCTGTCTGTCTGTCGGCCAACTGCTGCCGAGCTGCGACAACGTTGACGGGACGTCTCCTCGTCAACCGAGGGGATCGGGCGCCGTCGTGTCTGGCGCGAGACTGCGCCCTCCGGTTGAGGGGCGCTTTAGCCTCCACCACGGCAGCAGCAGCAGCAAAGCTATAGTGGTGGTGGCTGCGGCTAAGACACGCCCCTTGGCTCGTTTACGTTGGACACGCAACGCCAGCGCTCAACCATCGACGAAGACGACGGCGGGGACGAACTGAGAGTATAAAAGACACTCACACAATGAACAAAATACGAACAACCCTCAACACGCTTTCCGCTGCCAGTCTCCCTTGGTCAGCGCTACCGGCTACTGCTGCTGTCGTTGTTGTTGTTGTCGTCGTTGTTGTTGTTGTTGGTGTTGTTGTTGTCGTTGTTGTCGTCGTTGTCGTTGTTGTTGTCGTCGTCGGTGTTGAGACATCGTCTCCTCGGGCTGGCAACAAACCAGGCCTATACTCGTAGCTAGATAGCTAAGCCAGCCATATCCACGGCCAGCCATTACCCGCAAGAGGAGGAGGAAGTATAGGACCATCTTCGTAGATTCCTCCCTTCATCTCTTTCCCGGACTTCCTAGGCTCCAGCCGTCTGCAGTCGTTTGTCGATATGCTGCACAGGCGCCGATTCTGGAGCTGTTCCAGTTCTTGTTGTGTCGAAGCCAACCGTTTTGAGACTTGCCTTCCGTCCGCTTCTTCATCGCCTCGTCATGGCGGGGCTCGAATCAAGCAGAGTCACTGAATTTACAGCATAGAACAGTGTTGCCCATCTACGAACAGCCGACAAACGAAGAACTGTTCCGAACTGGGCGATCGAGCCTGCACACATATAATGGTGTACATGCAAATGCATCCTTTAGAGATGCAGCAAATGATGCTAAACAAAAATGTGATGGCAGTACATCACAAACTCGACGCGCAACGTGCGCATCGCATACAACTTTCTCACCCAGTGACTTTCTTCGACTCGCCATTAAAAGTCTCAACTGATTGATTGATTGATATATCACGAAACGAAAAGAAACGAAGACCTAGAGACTACAAAACGGCGGCCTAATAAAAAGAAGCTTGCTCTCTAGTTTACTTCACAGCAAAATACCACCGTCTAACTAACAGACACTCTTCACAACGATACCTAGATAATCTGCACGCCTAAGGCCTGCCTCACGAACCCAACTAGGTTTAATCCCGTACAGATTAAACGATGGTGTTGTTTTTTCTATCTGTTTTTTTTTGCCTTTCAAACATTTCTGTGATCGTGGTTATTAAACTGTACCGACAGCGACTGATTCATACCACAATAGAATCCTCTCTACGGTCTAAGTTTCAGTTTAGCTCTGTCCAGATACTAGAATTTTACTAGAAAGACATACATGCAGGCCGCTTCGTTAAGTCTAGTTCCCGGAGTCACCTTAGGCTGGAGAGGTTTACCAGTTTGGCGTATACATTGATCGCGTCTGTATTTTAAATCAAGTACAGACACGCTCTCCTCTGAGGTCTTATGTATGAAAACATAAAAGAAAGGAAAATTACCTCGCTTATTATTCAACGCTCTACAATCGTACATTTAATCCGTTGATCCATCTATATATATATATATATATATATATAAAATAACAAGACGAAATAAAATGTTAAATGTCGCCCAGATCTCTGAAAACATGAATGATTGACAATTTTTCTTCTGGCTTTTGCTCGTATCTTTTCACGGGTCGCCAGAGTGGCGTCATCACATATAGCAGCAAAAGTATAATAATAATAATAATAATAAAATTTGATTTCACTCAGATGAGTATAATGTGCACATCATACTGATACCCTCTACCTCTGTTCGAGCTCGCGTTACAAACCCTACAAAAAAATACACTGGGCAAACCAGTTCGCAGAACGCGAAGGACCATCAAATGACAACGAGATAAAAGTGTCTCGTTACCATCCTGTAGAAGAAAACGAATGACAAACTAACTAAAACAGGAAAAGAAGAAAAATAAATGATTTCCAACAAAATTGAATTGTTGCTTACCACTGCCTAGCCGGTCAGAAAAGAAATGCATGCCAATTCGGCCAACTTTTGACGGACATAACATCAACCGACTAGTTTCTGCTGACTAAAAGCAGCACGACGATTCGGATGACTGGTATGAATGGCTCTGATGGAGTTGGCGGTTATAGCGATGATGGTGACGATTGTGATGGGTGGGTGGGTGGTTGTAGTAGTGAGAAAAAGCCGTCGTTGAAAGACATCGGGCCGGCGCCCGTTTAAAACTCAAAGGCACCTACATTCCTCCGTCGTCCGGCAACGGAGAGGAAGACAACGGTGTCAGAGAAGAATATATGCGGGAACGGGAGAGCACAACAAAGATGACAGCTTCGATGATGGTGACAACGATGATAATGATAACAACAACAACAGCAGCAACAACAGCAACAAAGGGTACCCTTATGGCCAATGTCACGCAATGGCACACCCGTTCACGCTCGACGGCGACTCACGAAGGCGTCATCCGTGAATCGCATTACCCTGCTGCTAGAACATACAGCAGCGGCAGCAGTAACAACAACAGCAGAAACAGCGGCAACGTTGAGAACGTGACGATCGCCGTATGCCGACACGCTCGTTGCAACCGTGGTGCCCATAGAGCCGTGTCTCCGGAGGGGCGAGGTGAAACTGCTGACAGGGGGGGGGGGGGGGCGGGGGGGGCTCGACTGAATCAACTGCATACGTGTACATATATAGGTTAGAGGCTGAGCAGGGTCGGTTGAAAGGGACAAGCTACAATACTGCTACTAATATTACTAGCGTTTCGGCTACTAAAAAAATCCTTTCGGGGCTGACCACCCTCAGCCAAAATTTAACGTCCATAGGACTGCTTTTCTTCGGCATTGCTACATAGACGGACTACCCCCATAAATACAAATGTGGGGCAACGGTGGGGCTCGAACCCGCGCACCTGCTATGTGTCTCCTCCGGTCGTGAGGCGCAGACGCATGCACCCACCACGCCACCGGGCTCGACCGTTTCGGCTACTACTGCTGCTAATAATCCTTTCGGGGCTGACTCCCAGCCAAGATTTAACGTCCATGGGACTGCTTTTTGCATTGCTTCATAGACGGACTACCCCCATAAATACAAATGTGGGGCAACGGTGGGGCTCGAACCTGCGCACCTGCTATGTGTCTCCTCCGGTCGCGAGGCGCAGACGCATGCACCCACCACGCCACCGGGCTCGACCGTTTCGGCTACTACTGCTGCTACTACTATTACTACTAGAGGAGAAATAGCTGCATCTACTACGAGTGTAACGACAAAAAAAAAACCTGCGTCGTGCTCATATCCAGTGACCCGCTAGACCGAAACCTTTGACCAAACCCCCGATCGACCGGGCCGCCGCTATAATATAGGGCTTATCGTCGGTCATCATGATTGTTGTCGTCGTCACCTTAGAACCTATAGCAATATCGCAAAATCCGTTCACCAGTCCTGCAACGACAGACCCCACCCTCTGTTCATGCACAAACGCTTTATAACTCTTATTTCCCCTAGCCTTTTAGAGTGCGAGCAACCTATGCAGAAAGGGCAGAAGAGATGGTGTAGATCTGTAAAAAAACTTTAAACTAAATATTTAAAAAGATCGCATCCAAAATGGGTACGTGTTTATTAATTACTGTCGGATATAAATGCCGCGCTCTAAATTCTCACTCAACTCATTCTCCTGAAAAAACTATCTATTTTAACGAATTCCCTAGTAAAATGTACTAACGTTTAGAAGAAATCTAATTAGCGCCCATACAGAAACGTAGACTGCCAATGTACCTCGCAGACTGATGCGTTTGACCTGAATTATAATATAACACATTCTTAACAAACTGAATTACCATCGTGCGCGTAAAAGGCGTCCGCGTCCCCGTCTTTACTCTACAATGGGTACATCGAGTTTCTGGCACGACAACGTCTAGACATAAAAACGCTAACTAAAGCGCTTCAGTAACAATCTCGCGTCGCTACCGCCACTCTTAAAAACATA
This sequence comes from Dermanyssus gallinae, assembly GCA_003439945.1. Taxonomy (NCBI): domain Eukaryota; kingdom Metazoa; phylum Arthropoda; class Arachnida; order Mesostigmata; family Dermanyssidae; genus Dermanyssus; species Dermanyssus gallinae. The sequence goes on along the minus strand of QVRM01005910.1, from coordinate 465,401 downwards.
CTTACCGCTACCTTGCCGTGCTGGCCTCATTATATACATACATTTGTATGTATGCCGATATATGCATGTGTATATGAAACGTGTGCATATTCAGACGCTATTCCATTGTAAAAGTACAATTACACCGGCAGCGATGCGTTTGCGATACAGTACAGTGAGCAGCATAAAATACTTCGCTGGCTAACGAAGCTCATTAAGGCATCTTGTAACGTGGGTGTGCGTTTCTTTTTTCTTCTAACCTATTCATGAGAAGTTTAGCTTTAGTGTTGTGCCATTTCGTTCTTTGCAATTGTAGTGGTGTAGTGGTGGCAACGCTATGCAAACTAGTAGTCGAACTTCCCGTTAGCGAAAGCATAGCTAATTGCCTAAGTTCAGCAGGTTTCGGCAAGCAACGCGCAATTGACAACCATCAACGCCGCCTGTTCCGCCGTCTGTGTGACATCGTCCGATCCGGACGACGCCCTGCTTGTCGTCTGTGTCGGGACAGCCTGCAATGCCTACATATACGTAAAGTTTGCGAAACTTGCGACTAGCGTACGTTGGAGCACGCAGTCGCTGTAGCTCTGCGCTTACAGACGTAGGCATATTGCCGTGCCGGCATAAGGTCAGCTCGACTGCCAGGATGTGACACGCACGGCCGCAATTGCAACCTACCCCCACTCACTGCAAAGGCGCTCCAGGCCCCGACGGGCCCTGGAGTGCGCGTAGCCGAGAGTAGCCTACTTGGTTGCCAGCCTACCCAAGCTCACCAAGCAACCAACTAACCAGCCACTTACGACGGCAGCTGCTGCTGGTGGTCCCAATCTGGTCCCCTAACTTGGTACTAGTTTCTTCCGTTTGGTAGGCGCACACAAAGACGAAACACAACCCGATCGAACTCAGCACGTCAAAACACAACCCGATCGGACTCAGTACGTCAACTGTAAGGTGCTTTACTGTGTATTATTGACTGGCCAGTCCAGGTTCAGCCCGTCAGATCGACATACAGACAGATAAACAGATAGAAATATAGACTGAGACTGATTGACGACCAACGCCAAATGGGCTAATGAGTCGGCGGACGCCGTCAGCTCAATAGTGTGTAGGCCAACAATGGATATTTCGATTCGCATTGAAGGCCTGCCTAAACGACGAATGAAGTTAGCGTTGCTGTCTCTGCTTCTGCTACTGAACAGCTAGCGGATGTGGATGATCGACACAATCCGCGTGAAAGGAGAATTCCTCCGGATTCCGCGGACAGGTCAGGCAGGTCATGCGTCCAGGTTAGCAGAGGCTAACAACTGTAGAAAATACTCTGATGTTGGCTATCCGCACAAATTTTGTCCACCGGCTTTCGAAACAATTCGAGGACCAGGCCAGTTTACACTGAAGTTAATTCAGTGCGTGAGCTGAAGCCTTAACCTTTCCACGGGAGACTCGAGAGCATCGGCATTTTTGCGTCAGAGCCTGTCGCTCGGCATTCAACGAGGAAACGCAGCATCTGTTCGGGGCACAATGTTGAACTGAGCTAATCCTGGGTTAGAGAACCCGTGTTCACACGTTCACGCGGTCACACAATTGTTCACTCCAAAGTGCTAACATTAAAATGTATATAAATACATTTAAATAATTGTATATCTATGGTCTATCGAAAATTTAGTCACGTAACGTCGACAGATTGTCCGCTTCTGATCAAGCTGGCGGCCGCCGCCTGTCAATTACAACGATTACTGCCGTTGACCTAGTGCGAAGTCTATCTATGTGTTCTGCGCGGCATCATCTTCCTTTAGGTTCGATGACGATCGATACATTGGAATCTGGGGTGAGTCTTCAACCAGATGCTGAGTTTGAGCTGGCATAACGAGGTGTCTGTGCTCCGCCTAGATGAAAACGGCCCAGCCAACCGAACTAATATGCAATAAAAGTAAGCTTTAAGAGGTCTCTTCAGGCGGCGTATTAAACCAGTATTAAAAAGCCTACCTGCCTATCGCACGACAATCCTGCCCACCAAGGTCATACGAGCAAACCACGTGATCGAACGTCACGCATGACCTTGGTTGGAACTGTACGCCCTGTGCATTACACGCCAAGCTTTGGCACAGTTATAGTCAAAATGTTAGCACTATAACCATACTATTTATTAGATAGCTTGGTAGCGACTCTTTTTGTCAGAGAGTCGTCACTCGTAGTTTATACTCCAATATTCATTGGCATTTGGAAACCTCGTAAATTCATTTCCCTCTCATTATCTTCATAAATATATATATATATATATATATATATATATAGGCTCCTTTATGTAGACTGATACCCGCCCTGCTGCTACTGACAAGCATCGCAATGGTGTTACAACATCAGCCTCGCTTCTAGTTAGCTAATCATAATCGTAACAGTAATAGTAACAACAACAATAATAATATAATAATAATAATCATGATGATGATAAGGTTTGATCCTGTCGTCTCGTTGAAGCGAACGCCAACCGACCAGCCCATGCTGGCCACGACCACCGGCAACTACCGGCGCGGAAGTTGGGTAACGAACAAACAAAACAAAAACACGAAAAGTGCTCCGATTCGACCAGCCTTGGGTCAATCCCGCATTGGGCCCTTCGTTGAACTAGCGCGACGCAACGTAACCGGGCCACATTTATTATGCTTAGTGCGCTATGAAAACTAAGCTCTCACACACACAGACACGGGATAATAGGCAGCGAGCCAGTCTTACCCCCACCGCCGCAGCCTTTTGACCGCCGTCTGGCAATGGCCCTGCAAGCTGCAACGGTTGCCCGCGAGCTGCCGGGGCTCGTGGCGAAAGAGGTTGATAGCGTTTTTTTGCATCAAAACAATGTTGCCGCGAATGTTGGCGTAGATTTGCCGCACAACAAGAAAGTGCCGACGATATTAGTCATCGTTAGTCATCATCATCGTTAGTTCGACCGTCTCGCGTGTCGTTGCCCCGACACGCCAGAGAGCAATAGCAACGGGAACAACAACAGCAACAAGGACAACAGTAACAACAACAACAACAACGCTAGCAGCAATAGCAACATGAACGCCACTACTAAGAACAACAACAACACCGCCATCATTAACAACAACAAAAACGTCAAACAACAACAACTTGATATATATAGCATGAATGAAACAACGACAACAATAACAACAAGAACGTCAAACAACAACAACATGAACATGAATGAAACCAACGACAACAATAACAACGCCAAACAAAGCCAGTAACAACAACAGCAGCAGCAGTATTCCCAACAGTACAACAAGAACAACGTCAGGCCTAACAATGGCACCGACAGCAGACACAATCTCTATCACAACAACAGAGTCAACGACAAAAATAACCAACAACAACAACAACGTCAAAAACAACAACAGAAGCATCATAAACAGCAAGTAGCCAAGATAGCAACAACAATAGCCTCAATTTCAACAACAACGACACTAACTGAATGACAAACACAACAACAACAACAAAAATATAGATAAACAAGATTAATTAGAACAACAACAGCCTTGACTTCAACAACAAAAGCAATAAACAATAACAACACCACCAGCAACAACAACAACAACAACAACAACGACGACGACGACGACAACAACAACGACGACAATAAGGCTAACAACAGCAGCAACAAGAACGACGTCCGGTCAAACCGAATCGGCTGTTTGGGTGACTGCAGCAGAGGCGGGGAGGTTAGCGCGGTTTGCTTTGACCAGAAGCCGCACTGCCAAAACTGTGGTGTGATCTGATCTGATCGCCAGTTTACCGGCCGGCCATGACGGACCTGACACAACGCAACGCTCAAACCAACGGTAGCAACTGTCGCACCAGTGACGCCATCAGACAAACAAAAGCAGAATCTGCATACATTTTACACAAACAAACAACACTTATAGACTAACATCACACACACACACAAACACACGCACTCAAATATATACTCGTATATACAATCGCAAATAAATACACACAATAGCCGGAATAGACTGAGGCGTTCAGCTTACGTTACGCCCTACGTAACGAACGCCCGACGCCGAACTGATTGAGCAATGGTCAACCGTCCGTCACAACTGCAGAAAAAAAATTGCGCCTCCCTCCTCAGTTGAGAAGCAAACATCTACGCCACCTTCAGCCGTGACGGAAACACATATATATATATATATGTATTTATGTATATATATATATGCGTATGTCACGTCAACGGATATATTATATATATATATATATATATATGTTAGATTGGCATTGTGATGTTTCTATTGCGCGCACGTCAACAGCTCCCCCCTGCTTGGCGGTCCGTTAGCGATGAGAAGACAATCTGACTAACTGAGGAACTATGAAGTGTCGAGTGACGCCTGTGGCTGTTAGAAGGCCGGTAGGATTGTGTTAGCGCTGGATGGGCCTGCTAAAGACAATTCGACCACAAACCGAGTGGCACAGTGGATTCGACAAATTCGGGTCACGGTATCTGTTTGCCTTGGTTCCTGTTTGCCCGCCCGCAATGCTGCACCCCCAGCTCAGGTTGACCTGTCGTAGTAGTACTTCATCCGGTAGACATATAATGACTCAGGCGGCGGTAGCAATAACAACAACATCAATAGCAACAAAAAAGCAGCAACAACAGCAACAATTTGCTCATTGTTGGGTGGGGGAGTTGGCCAAGCTTATGATCAAGGGCGGGAACTTTGCTAATAGGTCATAGCCAAGGTATCTAGTTATATTTAGCACAACGGATTCTTTACGATCAACTCGATCAATGGCGACCGATTCGACAGCCTCGAACCGAATGGCAAACACATAACGACGATGGTGATTACCGCATGCTTTTGATGACTCGGTAACCATATTACGACAACATAAGAATGAGCGAGCGTGGTATCACATTGCCTAGTGTTAGCGAATACCAATACCGCCATGCGAATACCGCATGCTTGAACAGCTAACGCGTCGGGATCTTATTACTAGGTATTTTGTTCTAAGACCAAATCATCTCCGGAGCGGCGTCTCTATCCACCCTCACGAGGTTGCTCGAGGTGCGGACGTTGTGACACAACAACTCATTTGCCTGGAGGATTGCACGTCGTTCACAGAATCGGAACGACTTTGCTTCTATTGTAATATCCTCTTTTTTTTAATAAAGGTGATATAATATGGTATAGTACAATAACATGCACCTAGAGAATCGTGTCGATAATCGAGATGACTCGAGATGACGATACCACTAACAACAAAGATTTTGCGGTCGTGTACCGGTTTTCTAGACCGAGCGTATGAGTCGTTGTGTTTGTTATTATTGTTGTGGTTATTATTATTGTTATTGTTGTTGTTGTTGTTGTCGTTGCTGTTGTTGGTGGTGTCGTTGTCGTCGCCTTCTTCATCATTATCATCAACATCATCATCGGCGTCGTAGGTCATTTATAAGCCGTCTCGTTGCGAGTCACGAAATAGGCCGATCGATCACGCGTTCATATAGAGAATCACATCAATACACAAGCTGATGCATAATATTTTACTCTCTCTCTAAACGAATAGCGCGGAGCAGGTATATATATATATATATAGATATATTTAGGCCAGCCACTGCACGAGTGTGCAAACGTTACTGTAATGGTTAATAAATCATCACAATATTTGCCTACACACACCACATATATATATATATATATATATATATATAATATATATATATATATATATATATATATATATATATATTATATAATATATCTATAATATATATATATAATATTAGACTCCAAGCCACCGTACACAGGCTTACTACCAAATTAATTTATGTATATGCAACTTAGCACAGTTGTCAGTTTTTTTAACGACCGGTTTAAGTTTTAAGTTTTTCTTTTTAAGTTTACGACTCTTGGATCATTGTCATACTGTGTCCGTCATATACTGAACTGTATTACTAGCAACAACTACAATCATATATATGTATGTTTGCTTGTCGTCGTTGTTGTTGTTGCTGCTGCTGCTGCTGTTGCCAGCCTTTCATCCTTACACCATCTTGCGTTGCGTTCAACATTTAATCAATGTATGCCTCTTTTTTCCCTCTCACTTTCTTTCCCTATCTTGTCCTTACCCTCCCCCCTCTCTCTCTTTCGCTCTGTAATGGCTATTAGTCAAATCAAAAACCACTACAACAATTACGGTTCGCGACACCGTGTCCACAGCGGAGTGTCTAGACTACTAGCGGCCTCGCTATTAGTCAAGAGACTCGTCTCCCGTCTGTGCTCGTGTTGTTTCGAGTGACATGACTATGGCCAGCCACTATAGGCGGCAGGTGACGAAAAGCAGAACGAAGAAGGTCGACTACGAAGCGAACGGTGTTGTCAATAACTTTGTCGTAATCATGACGACAACGGTGGGGTCATGGCGACAATGACGACAAACCTCGCCATGACTCAAACAAATCTCGCGATCTCCGTCGCCAAAACAGCACCGAGACAGAGAGACCTTGTTGAATCGGAGCCATGTCCGTCGTCCCACCACCGAACTTACGCTACAATACTTGCTGCTGCTCAGCCGCAGAGCTTGCCATCATGTGTGGCTGTCACAGCAGACCTAGCACAAAAAGACAAAACAACAACAACTTCAACAACAACAACAACAACAACAACAACTGCAGCAACAGCAACAACAACAACTGCAGCAACAGCAACAACAACAGCAACAACAACAACAACAACAACAACACACGGGCTGCCGCTTTTGAGGTTGCATAGCAAATACGGCGCTGCTTAGACATGGCATTTGTACGTGTGCGTATGTATGTATGCATGTTTTTCTTGTATGTATGTTTGTTTGTTTGTATGTATGTATAGATGTCGTACGTCGATTTACGTACGTACGTTATTATAAGAATCGCCTCTGATCGAAAATAGCAACACGTTGAGAGCTTCAAAGAGCTGGACAGGCCACAGGCCAAGCCACTTCAATCCTGTACACGGCAGTTCGAGCGAGCGAGCGAGCGACGAACAACACCTCAGAGTGCAACCTATAGGCCTATCACCACAGCCAGACAAAGAAGCTCACCCGTCTGAGATCTCGCCTGAGGCATCGCATCAAGAAGAGCTGCGCATATAAATTGTTAGCCTAGCTTTCTGGCCGAGCGTTTGACCTCATTTGTCAAGTGCAAAAAAGCACTTCCAGACGAGTAACATAGCTTTAATGCTCAAAAAGTAACGCCATTGCCACATAAAATTATCCTCGTAGACATTCTAGCAAAAGCATTGATTCGGAAAGGTCATCTTCCAAACAGTGTGTTTGTGGACGTTTATGCCGCTCTCGACTCGGGATCAAGAGCACAATGCGCTGCTCAAGCTAGCCGAGATTGACGTCCCACAGCGTGCTCGAAATCTCCTGAAGGATACACTGCAAGTCTACCAAATCGTTTTAGACGACGGGGTAGGTGCACCGATGTACGAAACAAGCAACTGGCTTCCCACAGAGAGAAAGAGAGAGAGATAACTTCAGTCCTCTGATGATTGTGCGCTTTATCGCAGGACCTACCGAGCCGTATACACAATCGACATCCGGCCGTAACGATGATCGTGTGCGCGGGCAGTCTAGTACAAGCACTCTACAACGGCAACAGCCGGTTCCACCTCCAGCAGGCACTTGCTATGTTGACAGCTTACGTGAAGGAAGTCGGCCTCGAGATAAATACGGGAGTCATGAAATTTAGATTAGCAGTCCGCCTAGCAGAGAGTGACTCGCTCTCGGACTATACGTACAGGAACTGAGGTTCGTAAATAGATTCACCTGCTTAGGCATCAAACTGACCCCTCAGTCAAGGCCTCTGCTGCGCACATTGGACAAAGGCCGACTCGCACGGAAAGCAGTGGTTGCGTCAACGACACCTCAGAGATGCGTTCTCTCAAGACCCGTTTCGATATGAAAATAGCACCAATTGCTTCATAAGGCAATCGACTCCTATAGACGAAACGAAGGGGTAAACCTGACATGCGTCGTCTCCAACCAGTAATGCTAGCAAGCCAACTGAATGCGGTACCACAATTAATGAACATTTTTGATTGACAGCGCAGCGATTTTCATACGGAAATTCTGAATTAATTAAAGGCAAAATTAGGGAAAAAATCGGCGAAACGAGGAAAACAATTAGACGGGAACGTCTAACGCCGCCTGTAACGTCTAGATGAAACATGCTCGCTCCTTCCTCGTTCTTCGTCTTGGCCTTGATCGCGTCAGGATTCCCCTCTGCTGCTGCACACGCCTCGGCATCGTGCCAGCTGCCGGGGCGAGGCCTGCGCCGCCCAGGGCCTATGTACCAGCATGTAGCAGCGGGCGGCCCGTACTTTGTTCGCTTCAGAGCGACCCTGCACTTGACCGAAGGCCAATGACATCTGTCGACTGTCGCGCCGTACCTCGCATCACGTACATGCGACTGTTAACCATGATGATCGAGAGAGGAAAACGTCGGCGTCCTTTTAGACTAAAGCTACAGAATCTACCATCTGCCAAGTGCCGCTGGCTGCGGCATGTTCAGCGCTGCCTTCACCATGATCCATGGCCATCGAATCGCTGCTACCCCGAATGACCCCTGACAGCGCAGAGCCGAACTTTTCGACGGTACATTGGGCTAACCGTGCGTCATGGGCCCAATCGGCCCATGCACTTCTGGCTAGCTTTGCAAAGCTAGGACGACCCTCTGACGATCGGGATTTACGGGCGGCCGAAAATAATGATGGCGTTTTATTTAATTTGACATCGCTGACGAACTTATCACAGTACGGCGACCGTCGGATTTGCCGCACCTTATGCATACGGTCATACGGCAATTCATTCAACACATAGTTGAGTGAAGGAGGTATGCGTCAAATTGCACCTGTCCGATATGACATCCCACTAATCAGGATGATACCTATGCAGGATGCTCGATGTCTGTATTACGTTCGGTATCATAATGTCTAATTGGTTCGGGTTTAGGGTAAACTGGGCGGGGAGACGGTCGAAGTGATAGAAGGCGTTGCTGATCGACGTTAATGTGATTCGAGTGTATTTCTGTGCGGTTGATCTGATGAAATCTGACGAAACGTAAAGACACTCGACACATCCTGATGATGCACGTAATAAACATAATGACGATGAACGCAGCAAGACCTATCTACGAGTACAATATATCGATCCGACTGGCTCGATTCGTGGCTGTTATCTCTCGTCTTTGGCCATATAGGCAGTAGAGCAAAACATGCTTTCTTTTATTCTCTTTAGCAGCTCAAATAATTAGTGTTACACATAATTCCTCGGCTATAGCAGCTACAGTGAGCTCTGCCATCTTCTTCTCGGCCCATTGTCGTTTCTCTCGACAGGAATATTACTGAACAATCGGGAAAAATCTAAGCACGACCTACCCGGTTAGCACACAACTAAGCGACACTTACCTGCTCGAGGTCGTCGGTTCCGCACGTGCAGAGGCCTGTTCCGAACTCAAATCTAAATTTGTATCCAAATCTCGCATCAACACCACTGTCGTGCTCTTTCTTTTCTGAGACGGCGCAACGAAGAGGAAGACGAGGTCGGTGAGACTTCAGGCACGGCACCTTCAATCGGCCGAGCAGTCGGAGTTTACTTGTTTTTTTGTACTGTTGTTGTTGTGGTTGTTACACTTTGCACTCACAGCGATTTATTGCTCGTCGGCACTTAACATAAACTAGCGAAGCACTGCACTCTCTTCACCACGATCGCGCGAGCACAAATTTCGATACAGATCTATGTATATACACAAGGATCCAACGAGATCACGACGACGATTTCTGCAACGAAACTGACTGTTGTTGTTGTTGTTGTTGTTGCTGTTGTTGTTGTTGTTGTTGTTGTTATTTCTGTTTTACTACTCTGCAACAATACCTGTAACAACAACATCAACGACAAGAACAGCATTAAGGGTCACTGTGACAACTGCAACAAGCACTACGACAATTGCTAGAAAACTGTTGTGATGCACTAACTGCATACGAGAAAAAAAACGCGATTTAACAAGGTTTAAGCTGGGCTAGCTCTTTTACTCCCGTCCTCTCGCCTGTCTAGTAGAAGTTGCCGCGAGGTCGCGCTTATGAGTCGTCATTGTTGTTCCTTAGCAGAATTTCGTCGCTCCGAATTCATCTGCATCCGAAGGGCAGACCCTTGGCGGGAGAGCTTCTTAGTTTGGTAGAGAGCAGAAGAGAACCGCAATAGGGGTCTCGGGGGAATGGAGGTATTTGCCGCCACTCTTCGTCGTCGTTTTCTGACTTCGGACTAAGTGGAGGAAGGTAACAACTGACCACTGGACCAACTGCTGCTAACGACGATGATGACGATGACAACAAGATCAACAACAACAATAATGATGACAACAACAACAACAACGACGACGACGAAAACGAATTCCCACCGTTTCTGCTAGCAAACGAATCTATCTAGCAGGACACTACGAACAGGATAATCGACGTAAGATAACAGGCTGGAAAGCAACTATGACAGGTAGACTTCAAGAGATAGAGTATGAAGGAAAGAGACAGGGGAAAACGACAGGGTAAGCCGCCTGAGGGCAGCCGAGCAACGACAAACTTTTGTTGCTGCAAGGTGGTTGTGCTCGCCCCGCCAGCAACAATAGCAACAACCTCAACAACAACAACAACAACAACAATAGCAATAGCAACAGCAATATCAGCAAGAAGAGCAATAGCAACAATAACAACAACAACAACGACAACAACAATAGCAGCAGAAATTGCTCCCACTCGGCTAGTTACAACAAGAATTCGTGAGGTTGTTCTGATCAGACACGGCTGTTCTCGTATCGTTGCTGCCGTTGTCGTTACCAACCGTCGCACGAAGAAGCACTGACAGCCAGCGGTAAAAGCTAGCTGCTTGCTAACTGGTAGCCACTTGAACGACGGTGCAGAACCACCACAACAGCAATAACAACAACAACAATAACAACAACAACGCCGACGACGACAACCGGTTGGACGGACGGGGACTTACGACGACGGACGCCGATAAGGGGATCACTGCCACCTTCACCACCACAACGATGACGGTGACAACAGCGCTTTCAAACTGCTCCGGCGGCCCAGCGGCAGCGACGGCGGCGGCAGCGGTGCAGTGGGAAGGGCAGCCACCACCGGTCTGAACCCGAGCAGTAGAGGGGAAGAACGAACGAATCAGAGAGAGGGGGCGAACGGGGAGAGAGATAGGGAGATCAAAGGGGGAGACAGGGATAACTAAGAGAGAGACAGGGAGAACTAAGGGAGAGACAGGGAGAATTAAGCGAGAGTTAGATATATCGATAGAGAGAGAGAGAGGGGGGGGAGGAAGAAATAAGCGCGAGAGCGATATAGGCGAGAGGTTGAAGGCGCGTGCCTTCGCGCGCGCGCACGGACGCACGGACGCACGCACGCAAGACGACAAGTGAGCAACCGCGCGCAGGGAAAGGGGTCTTTGACGACGACCGACCACGACACGAGACGGCGACGACGACGGCGGCGGCGACGACGACGACAACAACAACAACAACAACAACAACGACAAGAACAACAGCAGCAGCAGCAGCTAGCGCCGATGGGGGCGCTACCGTCGTTTTCGCGGGTGCTCTTCAGGCCCGTGACCGGTCGGCCCTACGACGAGGACGCTACAATGCTGTTACTACGATCTACTACTAACTATTACGATTATTACTACATACATACAGACAGGCTCACGCACGCAAACGCCCACACACACCAGCACGCTCAATAGGGAAAGGAGCAGACATCTCTGATGACGACGACGACGACAACGATAACAACAACATCAACACCAACAATAGCGGCGGCACCACCGCCGACGTCAAAGCATCGACGAGCAGCAACAATAGCGTGACGGCTGGTTGAACGCACGCACGCACGCAATGAGGCCAACGGCAGAAGCATTCTACAGCCGTTGCTGCTGCTGCTTCTGAACGGCAGCGCTTGTTGTTGTTGGCGTCGTCGTTGTTGTTGTTGTTGTTGGCGTCGTTGCTCCACATGCTGACGACAGCGGTGGCCGTTGCCGTTGTTATTGTTGTTGTTACTCCTGACGACGGCAACGGTAACGGCGGTGCCGTTGCAACGGTGGCGGTGCCTGGCCCGCCGCCGATCGGCCGGCGGCAGACAAACGGACGCCAAATGGGCAACGCACCGACCAACAGACAGCGGGATGACGGCCGCTACGTTGGCGGATTTGTGGTGGCGGGAAAAACGCAGAGAAAACAATCAACAACGACCACGACGACGATAACGTTACTGGCTTGGTCGTCTGCTATTGTTGTAGTAGGTCTTGTCGTTATGGCTGTTGTGACTGCCTGATTGTGGTTGTTGTTCTTGTCGTTGGAGTCGGCGTTGCTTGATTGTTATGATTGTTATTGGCTTATTGCCACTGAGCCGGTGTCGTTGGTTGGTCAGCGTAGCAGAGCCTGGGGTGGGGGTACCGCACCCGACGGCCAAGTGCAACGATAACTACAAACAGCAGAGACAAACAGGCATAACAGTCATCGTGTTATCCATCTTATAGGCCTAATGGTGCTGCAAAAATAAAATGGCAACGGAAAGCTCGACCGAATAAGCATAAAAAAATGGCACAGTTGTTTGGGAAGAGAGTATGACCGTTGAACTCTCTCTGCAAGACTGGATCAACTGACGAAGCGCATAATACGAGCAAGCGGAATTAGGTCAGATTTTGAACGTCGTCATTAAAGGAACCGAGTAGGACCAGCTTTTCCGTATGACGAAAGTGGCTCTGGCATTGGACTGCGATCCCGATGGACTGCGATCCCGATAGACTGCGGCATGGCTCCTTAGATAAGGTCATCAGCATCCTTCTAAATTCAGTTAGCTTCTAAATTTAGTAGTATTTTTAGCGCTAGTATGATAGAGATTGCTTTATGTTGAGGGAAGCTCTCCTAAGCGCCCCCCGGCAATCGTCACATGACTCAGCTGCGGCGGCTATTTACTCAATTGCACAAAAACGTTATCGAAAGCTTTAAGACTCCAGAAAGCCGACCGACAGGAACATCTCCTTCTACTAAAAGCGCAACGAAGGCATCACCTAATCATACGATTTCACAGGCTTTAATTCTATCTAGAAAACTTCTGGGGCACTTTGAAGCAACCTTCATCCACGTAGATACGGTACCTGTCGCTCCTAATTCATATGAGCTCGAAGCCCCCGAAAGAATCCCCGCTGAGTCTCTTAATGAACCGTTTAATCTAGACGAAGACAAGATTGCCCTCCGTTGTAAACGAAGCAACAAGGCACTCGGGCCAGATCTTGTGAGGAATGAACAACTCCGGCAGAGGCATCTCCTCGTGCCGATATGGCAGTCCCTCGTCAACAGATGTCTCTCTGAGAGCGCTCTGCCAGCCAAGTGGCACGAATGCCTTCTTAAAGTAATTCCGGAATAAAAAGGAGATTTTTTTGTACCCTTTTCCGTAGCGGACGATATTAAAAAGAGTTGTGTCAACATATTACTCTCAAGCATACTAACACGACGCCTGATGGATATTTTGACATCACGGGGGTTTCTTCCAGATGAGCAGGATGGCTTCAGGACTGGGCGTTTCACTTTTTCAGCCTGTGAAGTACTTCTTGAGCAGATCGCAATCTCATCAAACCGGAAAAACGTCCTATAATTGCGCCTTCTATTGACTTGAAATCTGTCTTTAACATCGCACCCCGTGTTATTTTCTTAAATAAGCTGAGACAGGCTGGAGTTGGGAGCACTTGCTTACTCTACTCAGCGCACTTCACAGAAACGCGCATATTGCGACAGCGGCTATCGAAAACCCAGCACATTTGTTCGTTGAGACGGCAATGACAATATTTACGCTCAAAAGTGACCACCGTAGCTGCCTACGGTATCCAACGGTGACGTGGAGACGTCTTAACACTTTGCATTTATGGCAGTTGGACAAAGTGAAGACAGCTTTTTTAAAGCGGATACTTGGCCTTCCGTCAAATTCACGTATTCGATTTGTGCACATACTCGCGGGTTCAGTATTATTTGCCGATGAACTAGTAGGCCGCATCAATTGATCGCAAACAACCAAAGATGGGAAGAGAGTGCAGCCAACGACGAAAGATGCAAGTGACAACCAGCCGTCAGAATCATGTCTTAAGTTGCCTGTAAATATTTAGCAAACATTGAAAGTAAACCACGGTTAGGGTGAATATTAAGTTGATACAAAAGTTCTTACCGTCCTAGGAGCTACTGGTTTCGAAGGCATGCAGCGCCTTCTAGGCAACATCAGCGTGGGAAAAGAAGATGCGTTCCTGATCGAGGGCTTATTACTGCGCCAGCTGGTAGGCTCCTCCTTGGCGCAAAAAGCTTAGCTGCTTTCTGAGAAAGCAGATAAATTGTGACTGTAAAAGTGCAAATTCTGAGTGTTTTGTTGTACGAGTTTCGAAGAGATTCCAAGTCTGCTATAGCATGAGAAACATTTTCAGCCGTCTTTGGCGACGACTGATGTTGGACGATGACCCATGGTCCGGCCGGCTCTGTTTGCTGAAAGAAGACTTTCTGCGCTTAAAGATACGAAAAAAACTACCCTCCACCACTCGAAAGCTCACGAAGGAAGTTAAAGTTGACCAAACAATCATTGTCAGGACGCTCAGAAAACTTGCAATTACTTCTAAACTTTGTAAATGGGTTCCTCAGAAACAGAGTAATACCAACAAATTGGAAACCATGCGCGTCTTTCCTCCATCGCAACCGCGAAGCTTCGTTCCTGGATTGTTTTGTTGAACGCGATGAAGCATAGGTCTTCTGCGAGAATGGACGCAACTAAAAGTTTTTATCTGCCACCAAATAGTATCTAAACGCGTCCACATTCCGTCATCTTTTACTAAGACAACGCGCGAATTACGTGAGTAACGCCAGCCTTAACATATATACAACCTGGGCTGAAAACTTATTGAAGGCCCATTGTACTTTCTAAACTTTGCGCCGTTAGAGTATCACTTGTTCCGGTCTCTACAAAACGATTTGACTGGAAAAATGTAAGTCTTTTGAGGGCGTTCAAATTTAGATGCAACACATCTTCGTCTTTCGGAAGCAAAACTTTGCCAAAACAGGGATCAGTTATCTGACTGATCTTTGGTAAGACTAATGACCGTTTTGCCTTTAGTTAAGGAGTGAATTATTTGTGAATTGTTACATCAAAACTTTTGTTACGCCGCCACTTGCCTTTGTACGCAATGCAAACATTTATATTGCTAGTATGCTACTTTAATTGGCAGCCTAGCTTGACACGACTAGAGCAGACGTATTGCCAACAGATTTGGTGCCCATACCGGTTTAGCAAAATACAGAGAAATTCCGTGTAACTAGGGTATTGATTCACGTTCTCTTCTAAGATGAATCGACACCTCTAGCGTTTTAAATGATGTTGGCATTTGTGCGAACTCGTATGGCTGTTTGATTAGGTGCAGGCTTTTCAACAAAATGTGTAGGATTTTTTGAACAAACAATTTGAAGCTGTTGTAATAATATATAATAAGTGTAGGAAGAGTACAAGGCCCGCCTATTGTGTGCCCTTTTCTAAGTAGATTACTTAATACACACCACAAAGAGGTAGAATCACCAGAACCATTACTGCAAAGAAGCGTTCAGCCGGCAGTACGCTTTGCTGTTCTTAATTGCGCACAACGACATCAACGCAATCAAGCCGTATCGAATTTAAACTCAAATCAACTTCCAATTAGATGCTAGAGAAAACGTAAAGCAGATTCTCGGCTGATAGCATGAAAGTACCCCTCGATCACCGTTTTACTACTGTAACGCTTCAGACCTTGTTTCGCCCCCCCCCCCAACAGACATCGTTCATCTGCATCTACTTGGTATGGCTCATAAATATATAATTTATTATTCATTCTTTCTAGGGGTACAGGGAAATATCGGCATCTACTTATGCACCATCATGCACCGAGCGTGACCACTGACTGACACTTCACTCGTATTTGGTAAAGTAACCCTCTCGGGCTGACTCTCAGCCAACATTTAATATCCATGAAACTGCTCTTGCATTGCTTCATAAGACGGGCTCCAGTAAATACAAATGTGCAACTGTAGGAATTGAAGTTGTGCTCCCATGTTTCTCCTCCGGTCGCAAGGCGCACGCGAATGCACCACGCCCCGGGCTTAACATTGTCTCCTATCTAGTTAGGCGCAGGTGGCATAGCACGGCTCGTATTTGATGGAAGTGCTACAGGTTCTCAGGCAACCAGGTTGTGGGTGCTCATCAAGCGTCAATCCTGGGCACTGAGCACAGAATGCAAGAAATATTAGTATACAAAACGTACATATTAGTTAATTGTATTTTTGTGCCGGTGTCTTCTGAGTAAGAGGTCAAATTTGCTAATCTGTGGCGGTGGACGACTTATGAGAGTCTGGCGCTAACGACCGGATCGACTGCGAAACAGAAGACGGTTTGCGAAGACAATATGCATGTATATGCATGGTTTTTCCAGAGGGCATTCATTGAGTGCATGTATAAGTGACATGACTAATCACATAAATCACTCGTCGTAGAAGCACTTATCTATCTTACAGTGACTGTTGCTGTTGATTGGCTATAGGCAACAAAAAAAGAAACATTTAAAACTATATTAAATACTCGAACTTGCAAGCCTCAGGGGCGTTTACTGAGTATAGGGCCAATATTTTAAACACCCGATTGCTGGTAGCCTACGTTTGAAAGCGTTTTGTGAAGAGCGCGTGACATAGAAGAGGAATCTGTGGAACACATTGTGCTAAAGTGCGACGACTTAAAAGGAGTGAGAACAGTGTCCTTGGTTGAGGCATTAGGTTTCGGTGATAAACCAATATGGCAAGCGATACATGAAACTAAACGCTGCCTAGGGGACAGAAAAAGATCTTGCTAAACCAAACCATTGTGACATTTAGGTAGTAATATAACCATTCTGCTAATCCAATGGAATAGTATAAATTGCACTACAGACGAGAATGTTTGTAAACAACGCATACAGTGATACCAAAGTAATATTATAATAATAATAATGTATGAAGCACGCTGTGTGGCATGGTACACAGTAAGAGCATCTAATTCAAAAGATATTCAACAGGGAATGTCAAATCAAACTCATGTATATATATATATATATATATATATATATAAGGTTTAATCAGTGTATCTGTTTATTATTCTTTAGCCATCTAATGTATGTATTGGATAACTAATATATTGCTAGATTGTAGGTTTACAGGGATATGGAATTTAACTCACCATTTAGGCTATTGTGGCTCCTCTCGGAACCCGATCGAGGGGATCTCACTTGTGACATTCGAGGAGATGGGAAAGGTCGGCGGACAACATAGCGAAGGATACGCCCCTTAGGCCGAATGGCATACCGCCGAAGGCCATTAAACTTCTAGTGAAGGAATGTTTGGCAATGTTTAAGCGGTCGTGGTCTTACTTCTAAGGAAGGGAAGAATTCCAGAGGATTGGAAAAGTCCCACCTGGAGCATATTCCAAAACCGGGGAACCGAAAGAAGTAGAGGTTCCTGCTTACGGGTCTATTCGTCTCCTTAACACGATTGTGAAGGCAATTGAGTATGTGCTTGCCGGAAAGCTTAATGGTGGAATCGAGGAAGGGCAGATCCCTGGAAGATAGCCAGTTTCCGCAAAAGAAAGTTGCCTGTTATCAACAGAGTTTTCGGCAATGTGGCGGCGTGGTTTTGAGGGCTTGTGCACTAGTCACAGTTGTCATCTACCAAGATGTCGCTGGTTCGATCCCCGTTGTTGAACAAGAAGTACCGGCGTACTTTTAGTGTTTGACAGCCTCAAAGTAAGCCCCCCATAAAGCGGAGTGTCCTTTATAACCCCGCTTTATGGGGGTTATGAAGGACACTCCTTGCCGAGTACTTGTACTCCTCGTACTCGGCAAGGAGTATGAGTTGACTGCAGACGTCCTACAGGATTTCGTGTTAGGATCTACCCTATGGAACATAGCGACGATGGTGTACTCGAGATTAGCAAGTCTTGCGGGACTACAATTGTCGCCTCTAAATTTGCGACTGTCTTTAAGAGCTGGCAATGTTGGCAAAAGACCACGAGCTGTTGGGGGACCAAGCAAACCATGCTTTAAAAAAGCTTTTATCGTTGAATGAACTTTTACAAGTCTATACTAAAACCGAAAAAAAGTCAAAATAGTCTTGCTCATCAGAAGAAAACACTGTATCAATAAAAACTAGAGCTAAATATAAAGGCGATGTCAGCGGCGCGGCCTACGTTGGCTGGCAGGCTGACTAAGTTAATGCCAAGAAACAGCTCTTTTATTGTTAGCTGCTGACTCTGGCTCTCCTTTACGGTTCAGCAGCGTGAAACCAACGCGCAGAGGTTGCTCGCCATAAGGTTCACTAGAGCGTGCAGAACGGCGTCTAGGTACGCTGTGCTGGTAATTGTCAGAATGATGCGGCCAAAACAGCTAGAGAACAATATATTTGTATATCGTCCTTAGGAACTTAGAAAGGACTACGCAAACAGTTGACCCTGAAGAGGTGGCAAGCTGAGTAATTGAAAGGCAAAACCGAGCAATATGGCTTAGTGGCAAAGCCTTTGCCTTGCATTCGGGAGGACTGGGTTCGAGACCCAGACCGGCCACTCTTAAATTGGTTTGCATGGTTTCCAATTTAGACAAGGTAAATGCCGGAGTGGATTAAAATTAGCCATGACATGAAAAACCGTACACGAGCAAAATATCTTTAAAAAAAACGGAAAGTACCAAAGTCATGGTTGAGGGCAGTAATCCCGGTTTCAAGGTCCGGAACCTGCGTATTATCTAATCTTTCTTATTGGTCATGGCAGCCTTCAGACTCGTATGATGACGATGCAGGTAGAAACGTGTCAAAAACCGTTCTTAGATGACAAGATCCTGCGAGGCATTACGAGATAACTAGGCGTTCCGATCGGGAACTTATGCAGTTTCCGACCGGATGCGGGAATGAGGAAATTACTGGCTTATGTAGTGAATTAGAGTCCCACACTATCGGCCCATATCTACACTTTCCTGCAGTGGCGCCCGTATTTGCGTAACGCATTCTGCAGTTAGTCATAAGAAAAGTAGACACGTTCGCGTGCAGGGCCCTCGATGGTAAGACAGACGACCCCCGACTGGACGTGCCGAGCAGCACAATAATATACATATACCCTGAGATTTGGCAATCACCACAAGAGTTTAGTAGGGAAACATTCCGTTCCGAAGCTTGCCTGCTTGAATAAAAATCACGCATGTATGTCGATTTGGAAAAAACAAATACAGCATAATGACTCCTTCAGTAATTATTGCACAAACAAATGCTGAGATCCCGAAGAACGCGACGTGGCTGATGCGAGTACATATTAAATTTAAATACTTCATTATAAAACATTTATATACATTTTCATACAATACATATTTAAGAATTACGGAAGTTGGATGGTCAGCTAAAAAAGTAAATTGTCTGCTATCTGGAATAGTCTTTGTTTTTTAACGTACAATACATATATCATGGGGGTGACCTTATCGTATGTTACCTGACAAGACTTTGCTTTATGTCTCAATTTCTTTAAGTGTTTAGTTAAGTAAAATTTCCGTAACCTAGGACAAAATCCGAAAGAACTTTTTTCAATGTCCTGCCAGTGTAACATATCCACGATCCATGCTGCACATCGCGCCACTTTGTTTTGTGACATATCATTCGTGTAGTAATGTTTCGTTGCAAAGTTCCCGTAAGAAGTAAGAATCATTCTGCAAAGCTAATAGATAAACTGGAGCTGTAGTTATCATATAGTCGAGCCCGGTGGCGTGGTGGCTTAAGTCTGCGCCTCGCAACCGGAGGAGACACATAGGTGCGCGGGTTCGAGCCCCACCGTTGCACATTTGTATTTATGGGGGTCCGTCTGTGAAGCAATGTGAAAAACAGTTCCGTGGACGTTAAATCTTGGCTGAGGGTCAGCCCGAAAACTTTTGTAGTTATCATATAATTTCTTCTTCTTGCAGTTTTTAATTTGTCTTGCACGAGAATCTAATTACTTTGCTGAGATATTTATTTTAGAACATTCTACAAATGTTTTTACTCGTTTAACCGTAAGCGACTGCCTTTATGAAGTGAAACCCGAAAACTTTCACTACTAAAATCAATATTCGCGCCCCAAGCTTTGCAATCTTAACTATACACTTTGGCGTATGTAGGGATCCGGTAATAACACAATATATACGCTAATACGATCCCCGATGTTCCAACGTCCAGGTAGCCAAATGATCGAAATGCCAAATTACCCGGGGAAAGTTCAGCCATAGTGCAGTATCCGCTCCTTTAAAGGTAGATCCAATAGCAAAGTCGATTCACCCCATGGCGCCAACTACGGAAAGCGGCATACTTCTACCTACCTCATTCTTACAGAGCTATAGCATAGATATCCCGGAGGTGGAAGCCACGTGCAGAAAACGGTAGTATTCCATGCCAGGCACTTACCATGTGACCACAAGGAATCGTTACGCCGTCAGGTCTCTCTTCGTTGTTTCATCTGAGGCTTCGGCTGTCCAGCGTTGCAAGTATTTTTATTTTTCTTCAGGACTTGTTTTATAATTTTGTTCAACACTGTACGCCTTGAAAAATCTGGAAGTGTACCACTGCTAGAGTTGCGCTTATCTATATAGAACCAAAGACAGAATCTGCCTTAAACTGTGCCCCGCCTCGATCTCCCCTGACCTCTTAAATGCGTTTCACTAAATGTTATAGGAATAAGGCAGTTTTCTTTCTAATGGATTCCGAGCAAAAGAAGTAAAAATAATCCCCAATGTCTTCATTGGGATAAATACCTAAATATTTTTGCTAGCCAGTTACTCCTTTTCACGGTTTCCACATGTTACGCTCCTCATCCTGACTCGACTGTGTTGTGATGGAAGTAAGATACAGTCGCCGGGTATTAGACCGTCACGTCCCATGCTAGTTTTCATATGCCCATAGTAGGATGGTTACACCATCAGGCCTTGCTTCATCGATAGCTTCCGAGCCTCTTGGTTCGAGAGTAGATATGATACTAGTCTTGTTGCAAGCTCTTCGGATCACGCCGTTGAATTCTCCGTGTCCGGGAAGCCTACTAAGACTTCTCAGACAAATCAGAGGTGTAGACCATTGAACCCACGGCCTTTTTGATGGGTAGCTCACAAACCAAAGCACCTATCCGCAGCGAGTGCACCATATTCTATCAAGGTGCCGAGCCGAGGCCAGTACTTTAAATTGGCCTCCACTAAAAAGGAATTTGTGCTTTTCAAAACACGGTGTGGCCACACTAGGAACTTTTCTGGTCGATTTTCGGCTTCTTTCTTCAGCGCATTTTGACGTTTCTCTGGGGGATCCGGCAAACACGCGTCGGTTGGCATGATGGCTTGTGAAGGTTTCCGCTCGGCAAGAGAGTGGCCGGATTTACCCCTTAGTTCACGTCTGGTGCGGAATTCACGGAGTGCCAATGCGTTTGATGACAACCGGGGCTGTGCGGCAGAACAAATGTCGTTGTCGACAAATCCCCTCTCAACTGGATTTACGCTATTCGGGGAGTGTGCGATATAGTCTTTGCAAGTAGAGAAGTAATGAAGGTAAGGAGGTGTACTTAAGGCGGTGGGACGATAGGCTGGTGCTGGTCTATTCTTGTCTGCTAATCTGTGGCGTTCGGACGCTAGAGAGTGTCGTTGGGTCGTGTGAGCTCGCAGGCCCTGTGAGGTTTTTAGTACGCGGCTGCAGACTATGCAAATGCATGAAGTCTTGCTTTTCTGCGCTGCCTTTTTCTAACCGCCACGGTTTCTTTTGAAGGTGACACCTCTCTTTTTTGAGGTGACTCTTAGCCAATAATTAATGTCCATGTGATTGCTTTCACATTGCTTCGTAAAACAGACCCTATAAATACAAAAAAAAAAAATTTCTTTTAACTTTACGGGGGTTTTGATGGTAATGCACAATCTCTTTTCATTGAGACAATTGTGCTCCCCGTTTTTTTTCGATCATGGTCGATTTTTAGTCCACTCCGGCATTCACCTTGTTTAAATTGGAAACCAGGAAAACCAATTTAGGGGTGGCCGGTCTGGGTCTCGAACCCAGGCCTCCCGAATGCAAGGCAAAGGCTTTTGCCACTAAGCCATCTTGCTCGGCAAATGTGAAACGGTGGGCCGAACCCGTGCACCTATGTGTCTCCTCCGGTCGCGAATGCACCACGCCACCGGGCTCGACACAGGACAACCCTTAGGTAAAGTAAACCCACCACACCACAGATAGGTGGTGTAGCACCTAGTGCTGTTGTCTGCTGGCTCTAGGAGACAATAGCGGCGAGGGTCGAGATGACCGCAAGGATATTATAAAATTAAGTAAAAGATATATATATATCGGATAGTTGTCGACAAGCCTAGTAGTATAAGGTGCTTCCAACTAACAGCCGTTTGCCGTGGCTAGAGAAAGAAGAATAGTCGTATCAAACAATGTTTGCAAACATCGAGATGCTGTGACGCCTCATCGTGTTTATTTTTTACGTTCCACACACGGAAATTTGGCCATTACGCTCATAAAACGAACACATTTAGTAAAATGCGCAATGATTAGGAACATTTTTTTACTAAATTGGTGATGCTTTGATTCCTGGTATGATTTCCTAAACCGTTATTCCCCTCCCCCATTTTGAGGGATTTATATGGAATCTAGATAATGGCCGATATACTCCCAGTGTGTGGCCCTCGGTGCATTGAAGATGTGCCTCACTGCGATTCCAACTTCGGGCGGCACGGAAGGATGGTCTAGATACAGATCGTATCTGGCCGATTGGCTAAACAAATTCTCGTTGAGCGATGCTCATTAAGAACAGATGAAAACCATTCCGCTGAAAGTCAGCGGCCACAAGCGGACAGTTGGGGAACCCCTAGATATCTACACGTGTGTAGCCTTCGGTGCATTGAAGATTTGCCCCACAGCGATACCAAGCCCGTAGAGGACGGACAAGAGTCTAACATTTAAAACAACCTCCTTAAAATGAGATATAGACTGCACACCAATCGGCCAAGCTGGGTTGGGACATCTTGTATATAATGTGTATAACAATAGCGCGTACTACCACATAAGGGAAGTAGCTATGAGTCTCCGACATCTGGATCAGACGGGTACAACTCAAAAATCTGCAGACAATCTGTGGAATCAATGCGCTAAGGGTTGAAAGAATTATTTCACAGTACGTTCCAGTTTGGGACAGTACGCCCGATTTATGATGCCTGCATTGCTCTCTGCTTCAGTGTCCGCAGTGCTACAGCAAAAGGGCACAGATTGTCAAATAAAGAAAACCCAACATGCAGGAAATGCCGCCCTCCCGCGGATCAGAGGTAGAAGTATCACGAAAAGGCCCGTTGCACTAACTGTGGCGACAGCAGTCACGCTTTCAACGACTGGAGCATATACATTGGGTTCTCAAAAAGTTATCGAATTAATAAACGCAAATTTTATCAATTCGATATTGTTATTCAGACGTTTCTTTGTTTTGTTGGATGTTACTCTGGTCTGTCTATATCTAGAAACTTGTGGCAATTACAATGACACAGTTCGGCACGCTTTTTGAAGATAGCTTGCGTTTCACTATCTGCTGGCAAAACTGTTCACTGTTAGCCAATGTTTATCAATCATCAACATATCAATGCTTGTTCTACAGAAGCTCATAGTGCAGCAAACCAATCAAGATATATCACATACACACACAGCATAAATTTCCTGACGTGAAGACACTTCTTCAAGACGACTAGCGCAGCTGTTAAGGCGATTAGTCAGGTGGTTTTGTCGGGAACCCTATGCAGCACCCATACACGGACATGTTTTATGCAGTTACAGCTAGTTAAGTGCAAATTACCTGCGGCCTTGCGATGCGTGCCGCTCTGAAGATGTATCAAATACGTCAACAATCCACGACACGAGAAAACATTGAATCGTAGGTTTCATCGTTCGTTCGTTAATCACAAAGAATTAATTCAAAGTCAATCATTTTCTGAAGAAAAAAAAACAATAAATAATATAAAACAAGCTCTAAAATACATAAAGCATATACGAATTTATATTACCGTATTATATTCTGCCCAATCTATGTCTGCGGCATGGTACGGCGTTCGCGGAGGCAGTCGAAGCGATATGATGCATCGTCTGGGTTGGACTGGATTGGACTGGATTGGGCTGGGCTGCCCTGGCCTGTTAAGTGTACGCAAAACACGACATAAATTCGTTCACGTTCACTGCCGCCGCCGACGATAACTACATGAACAAATCCAATGCCAGCAATGTCGACATACCAGATGGACTGGATGGACGTCGGCGTCACCGTCAACCTAGTTAGTTAAATTGAGCTAGCCAATACTAGGAGATATAAGGAAAATGCTTGCCGTTGCGTGAATGCTGCACGTATTTGCTGAGATTATCGTGCTGTCTTTGCTGTCTTCGCCACCGTCGCCATTGTCGTCAAAGCCAACAGTGCGTCTATGTTCCCATGTTGACGGTTATGGCGCGCTTTTTCTGGCCGCCACACAGATCTAGATGGCGTTCGCTACGTCGAAGCCGCTCAACGTCTTCATTCTGGCGGCATAGCCTTGCAAAGTTGTCTTGCCCGATTCATTCCGCTCGTTGTCCCGATGATCCCGTTATCCCCGTTGTCTTGCCCTGTTCCCAACCACCGTTTCCGCCCTCGGCATTGCTGGTTGTCCCTTCATGTTGGGACTCGCTCGGATCTGTCCCCTTGTGTTTATGGCGTTCCTCCTGGTATGTTCTGGTTGTGTACGCCTGTGTTATGTGTTCGTTTGCTTTTTCTCTTTTGCTCGCTCTTTCCACGATTATTTTCGTTTGCATGCGTATTTCCTCGACTTGTGACAGCAGTTCTCTTGAGTCGTCACGTTATGCCTATTGTATTATGTGGCTTGTATGATCAGCCTTCATCCCTCATAGATTCTCTTTTGGCCTCTACTGCCCCCCATCCCGGCCGTTTCTGTATCCCCCTTCCCACCCTCTCTCTCTCTCTCTCTTGTTCTCGCACTTTATTTCCCTATGGCTCACGCACGAGTTTTATCTCTGTTGCCGACGGCTACTGAAAGTCGCTCGTGCTCCACATGACCGGGTCGGTCAATGTCGGTTTTTCGATATATCGGCGTGCTATTCCTGACAGATCACGCACAGCGTACGCTCACGATCCTCCCTCATGTCAACGCCACATCAATACCACAACTGCCGCCACTATCGTTGTCATCGTCCGAAACAGCAAACGTCAACAACAACAACAACAACAACAACAGCAGCAACAAGAACAACAGCAACAACGACAACAACAACAACAACAACAACAACAACAACGACAACCACAACGACAACAACACCAAGAGTGACGGCGACAACAACGACGACGGCGGCAACGACAACAACAACAGCAACAACAACAACAACACCAAGAGTGACGACGGCGGCAACGACAACAACAACAGCAACAACAACAACACCAAGAGTGACGACGACGACAACAACAACAACGACTACGACGGCGGCGGCGACGACAACAACAACAACAACAACGACAACGACGACGACAACAACAGCCTATTGAAGCAGAACAACAGCGACACAGTGGGGATGTCCGGCGTCGTCCATTGTCTACCGACGACAGCAGCAGCAGCAGCGTCTTTTGCGACAGCGCGGCATCCCGCTAAGTCTTTCGGAACTCGTCAGACACTACGTACTAGACGTGTGTTCGTCCAACGAAATCCTCTTCCCGCCTTCTCTGGAAAACAACATAGGACACATACACGGACACATACAGCGCGTATTCACAATATCAAAATGTACGGGAGTTGTGCCAGCGACAACAACAACAACATAACGACAGCAGCAACAAACACAACATTTTGATGCTCCACCCTGGCAAGATCAGCCCAAGCTGCCCGGCCAGCTGAGGCTTTGTTGCAAAGAACAAGAAGAATTTTAGCCCATTTTGCTCGAGTCCGACTAGCGCGACTGCTAGTCCGAGCCGGAGCCGAGCCAAGCGTCTGTCCATCTTTTTGTCGTCCGACAACCATCAAGCCATCTGACCTGCTCTGTCTTCTCAGCACAGCGACGACAATAGTGGCCCCGAAGTCACCGAATGGCCAAATGACCGACATTTTCGTTTCATTTCGCTTTTCCACGAGATGACCGTCGACAAGCTGAAGGAAGACGGGAAGGGGGGGGGGGTGAAAGTTGCGCGGGAGGCGAGTCTGCGACAATGCGCCCTCACCACCCCACACGATCAATCCTTGCACGCCGGCATCCGTGGATAGCGTCGTGAACGCCCAACCATCGGCGCGAAAGTCGACGATATATATACATGCATATATATACATGTGTATATATATATATATATATATATATATATTTTATACAGAAAGGGTCGCCCCAGTCAGTCTTGCTCGCAGGCTGGTTGAAGTATATGCAGTGGCCGTTGAAATACGAACGCGCAATGCAAACAAACACTCCGTGACTCCCCTCTGAGCATCGGTGACAAGTGAAAAAAAGTGAGGCGGGTTTCGACGAGAATTGGACGAATACTGATTGATCCAGCAGAACCCAGTGATAGATTGGGCATGACGCTAGTGTGGCTACCGATCAAACAGTTATATATATATATATATATATATATATATATATATATATATATGTGTGTGTGTGTGTGTATATATACGAGGACGGATCGGCAAGTTCCAGTTCCTTCAATTTTAAAAACTGAACCAAAACCATCAAGGTTTGCCGGCCTATTTTGCTTGGAAGCGCCATTCATCAGTTGCACACAGGCCAAATGGCGACGTTTAATAATAATTATAGAAAATATTTAATAAGTTTAGAAACGAGGTTTGGCGATTTTTAAGGAGCCAAAAATGGTAGAGTAACGATTCTGCATTAAACACTGCGTCAAAAACCAAGTCATGTGTTCTGAAGTGGTGGAAATGTTACGAACTGCTTATGGCGTGTCCCGAATCACTGTGTATACGTGGTATCGTCGATTTCGCAACGGACGCGAAGAAATCGAAGATGACCCTCGACTGAAGACTTTAGACGTCAGAAGAAAGCGTCGGAAAAGTTCGTGATATTATACTCAACTCAATTGCCAAATTACCACTAGGAAGATAGCTGAGAAATTAGAGATATCTTCTGAATCAGTTGTAACAGTTTTGACCGATATTTTACGCGTCAGAAGACTTGCAGCGACGTTTATTCAAAACATGTTGAATTTCCAGCAAACAAACGTCCGCCAGAAAATTCCCGAATTGAAACTTCAGGCGATAGCAGAAGACCCTGGGTTACATCAGAGAACGATTACAGGAGACGAGTCATGAGTATATGGCTACGGCATTAAGATCAAAGCCTAATCCTCCCAGATGTGCTTTTAAGGAGAGTGTCGATCGAAGAATTTCAGATCCAACACCAAGGCTCCTTCAGCTGTTTCTTTTCGACTACATCTTCTTTGAACTCTTGCCATCTGGTTTTATGGTCAATACGAAATACTACCGCAAAATTTTAGATTTAAGGACGTCCGACGCACGAGGCCTGAACTACGGCAAGCAACTCTTGGATGCTCCATTACAACAACGCGCCAAGACACGCCTCGATACTGATTTCGAACTATTTAAGGAAATTTTTGATTTATATATTTTCCCAACCTTTCTATTCGTCGGACCTTGGGATAAAAAATCGGAAATAATAAAGCTACGGGATTACAGAAAAGATAAATATAAACTCAAAGGAGTTACTCAACTCGATTTCGAAAGGCGCGTTTAAAAGATGTTTCGAATAGTGGAAAAATATTGTACAAATGCATTGCAGCGGGCGGGAGCTAGATTAAATTAGTAATTCGTGTTTATAAATAGTTGTCAGAATTTATTAAAAATTATGCATTTATATACATACAAAGGTACATATACAAATAAATACGCACCCGCAAAAAGACCCCCTCATATATGTATAAATATATGAATGTGGAATGTACACATATACATGTACAGTCCCTGAAGAAAATAAAGGGCCCCACATGCTCGCAGAGTAACAGCGGAGACTTTCATCGACATTTGGGGGGGTCGGATTACTTTGAACAACGAGATTTTCACGTTTGGCACAGCTACACCGCGAAAAAATTATAATGCCATTAGCAAGATGCATGTCTTTACGAGTGAATTAAGCGGATTAACGGCAATTGGGCTCATTTCACGGATCGGGAAAAACAAAGGCAGACCTCCTACCTGAAGTTTTTTCTTTGTTGAAAGAAGTTTATCTTTGTTGTTGTTCTTTGTTGAGGCACAGCAACTTTAGCCAGAGTTCGCGGAATAATGTCTCTACACAACCCTGGTTGTGTAGAGCAATGACGTTATCTTCGGCAAGTGCAACATGGAGGTCCCCCGACTCGATGATTGCAGAAAATTGACACTCTTCCGCTGGGGTGCTCGGCGCCTCTTTCCCTCTGGGCCAGAGAGTGGATAGGGTAGAGGCGAGGCAGATTGAACGCTTTAGTGGCGCACGTCTCCGTCAACACTACAGTATCTACGCCCTCTAGAGCTGCCGGGAGAGGAGTGATAGAGTGTCAGCACCCTCGCAGTTCTATCGAGCAATTCTTAGTGATTCGTTTTAGACCGACCTCTGCTTTGTGCTTGTCTGCGAACATTGTGTTAAAATGCAGCGTTGCGAGGAGCGGGGTCCTGGGCCTGTAAGGCCTTGAAACCTTGTGCAATAAATGCAATCACGCAGGGTGGAGATAGGACACGGTAGATGGCGTTCTTCTCTCTACGTTTCGCTGGCCTGTCGTTGGCTAGATTGGGAGGATGGCGGATTTCTCTTCGGGCCTGGGCACGGTCGTGTAGAGCAAACTCTGGAAGCGTTGAGCTCATCCGAGCATGCGGCGTCCGGCTGCTCAAGTGACGTTGATTCGAAGGTCTACAAGGATTTGTCGACTCTACGACTGTTGACTCTGCAAGGCCACGGTTCACATGGAGTTTGGATTCGGGAGGATTACGCTTCAGTTTTGCATCAAAAGCTTCTACAACCAATACGTACGAGTTCTTTTTCAACTCCGTACACTCGTGATATCCAGCCTGAAGGCACACAGCTACTGGTCCACAAGCGAGATTGACTTGTTTCTCTGCCTCCTCAGTAATACACTGCAGATTTATCCTCGTTGTTCAGCGTACTCGACTAAGAGTAAAACGTACTCCTAGTTGCGGGACCGTTTAAACCAAGCCGTCCTGCCCGTCTACATGTGTGCCAACCTGCCACAAGTTGCTGCAAGTATTCGCATGGGTAGTACTGACCTTGCCTCTTAAGTGTATCATCTGTACTTCCTCGAGACTTCAGAAATTTCTGATAGAGAAAACGATTCTATTTTTAAGGCTATCAAAAACAAATGCACTTATCGCTTTTTTATCTAAAAATAAGGAATTATGGAATTTTCATATTGAGAGCGCGATACAAAGGTCATGGGAAGAGGTGGTGTTTGTGCGCACTGTACTAAAACAATCTCCATGTTCACTGGGGACAACTGCTTTTGGTTTATTTACTTAATCTGCAATCAAAATTGCAAAGGTGTAAACATATTTATAGGAAAAACATTTTATACTTTATTTTTCAATATGTATTTTAAGCGCACCCACCTTTTTGCTATATCGCACAACAAGGCGGCTTCGTGGGCGTCATTGCCTACCTAGTCTCCTTTTCCACCCTTTATTCGGCAAATAAAGGCGCTTAATATTCTATTTTATAGTTATATAGTCCTTTACTGTTTGAAGTCCCCTTTTGAAATCATTTTCAATACGCATACTCTTCCTAATGTATAAAATTAATTGCTGGTCATCGTTGGCCAATAGATGACCAGTGAGATGACAGTTGCACAGGAAAATCAGTCCGAAACTTTAGGCAGCGCATTTTATATATATATATATATATATATATATAGATTTATTATTCGCTTGACATGTATACCTAAATACACATGTCATTCTATTATATTGTAACGAAGTTACTGTGTACGCATCATAGCGCAATTCAAATAAGTTCTAACCGACCACGTCCAACGGCTACAGCGCCCGCGCCAGAATCTCAACGTACACAACGTTTACCGAATGATACATGTCTCAACCGAACAAGACATGTCTCAACCAGCCGGCCGAGAACAGCCACAGCCTTTCGCGCCGAAACTCCAACGTCCTCCGCCGTCCAAACGATCATCGGCCGACATCGGGAGAGGGTCGACCTATGATCGGCAGTCCAAGTCAAACAGTCCCTTAACCTGTATTCCTATACGAAACAAACACAAACTGCTGTACATTTCGACCGATTTGAGAGCGGGTTCTGACACCCTTTGGGGTGTCAGCACGCCGCGGAGCCTCGTGAACCAATAAATAGACCGAGCAGCATGGCTTAATAACCATCCGTTGCTCGGCCGTGCTCTGCATTAGACTGTATGCTGCGTGTCGTCATTCATTGTTCCTGAGTCCCTCGGGCTGCAGTACCCGTCCGGATGAGTCTACATCCCCAAGCTGACTTAGCGTAACACAACAACGTTACATTCCCCCCCCTCTGAATTGGCTCGTCCCGAGCCAACAGTGGAGGTCTGGCGTGTGTTAGTTGACAGGTCGGTCTGTTGAGGTTGAAGATTGGTCTGTAAAGGTCGGCAATTCATACATGTTGTTGATCGCCGGAAGGTCGCTGTCGTCCGATGTGTCGCTCGGACAGTTTGGGTTGAATGCAGGCTTATTGTCACTTGAGACATCTCTCGCCTGGGCCGAGTAGTGGTGTGGAGCAGAGTCGGCACGGGCGTGCACTCCCGCGCGGTGGAACTCTCGCTTTCAGTCTTTACACACCTCCAGGCGATGTCCCAAGTAATTTCACAAGCAAATGGGCGGACGGCAAATGGTTCAACTGTGTCTATCTCTGCGCAACTTAGCCGGGCGACTTGTACGCTTTTAAACCGGGCAAGAA
The DNA here is from genome assembly GCA_003439945.1 of Dermanyssus gallinae. Lineage (NCBI taxonomy): Eukaryota > Metazoa > Arthropoda > Arachnida > Mesostigmata > Dermanyssidae > Dermanyssus > Dermanyssus gallinae. The sequence goes on along the minus strand of QVRM01005910.1, from coordinate 434,374 downwards.
TGAACGCTGGTCATGGTGCTATTTCGGTCTTGTTTTGCGCAACTTACCAGGGCGAATTGTACGCTTTTAAACTGGGCAAGGATGAACGCTGGTCATGGTCGTATTTCGGTCTTGTTCTGCGCAACTTACCCGGGCGGCTTGTACGCTTTTAAACCGGGTGAGGACGAACGATGGCACTATGTCTTGAACTCTGTCGTTCGTGGTCGGGGTTGATCGCTTATCGGATCTCGTCGAGTATGGATGGTGTCGTGGTCGGCGTCGGTGGCCGTGGTCGGGGAGCGTCGTCGGCTTCGGTGGCCGTGGTCGGGGTGCGTCGTCGGCTTCGGTGGCCGTGGTTGGTGAGCGTCGTCGGCTTCGGTGGCCGTGATCGGGGAGCGTCGTCGGCTTCGGTGCCCGTGGTCGGGGAGCGTCGTCGGCTTCGGTGGCCGTGGTCGGGGAGCGTCGTCGTGGATGTGGCTGTAGTCGGCACTGCGGTCATGGTTGTTGTCGAAGTCGTGGTCTGCATTGTTGTCGTGGCTGTCGTTGGCGCTGTCGTCGTGGTCGGCATGGTTGTCGAAGTCGTGGTCGTGTTGGCGGAAGGGGGTGGACTGGCGTTCGCTGTTTGGTCGATGTTGGTGGTCCTGATCGTTGTTAGGGGTCGGTTGTGGTTCTGCCGTGCTCGGTCGTCGTTTGATGCGGTCCGTGCGCCGTGTCGTCATGCTCTGGCTGGGCAGATAGAACTGTCGCTCGTCCGGAAACCTTTGGTTGTCCATGATGGCTGAAGTGGCGGTCGGTAGAGGCAGCTGGACGGGAGTTTGGAACGATTGGCGTGGCTGGACGGGAGTCTGGAACGGTTGACGTGACTGGACGTGAATCTGGAACGGTTGACATGGCTGAACGTAAGTCTGGAACGGTTGACATGGCTGGACGTGAGTCTGGAGCGGTTGACGTGGCTGGACGTGGCTCTAGGTCTGTGGACTGGTGTTGATTCTCTTCGTCGCGTTCCGTGTGCTGTTTCGTCGTCGTCCATTGTCGCTTCGGTTGGTTCGTCGTCCGTTGGTAGAGATCGAAGCATCTCAACCAAATGTAGCGTTGCTCACTGGCATCGTCCGTTGTCGCCTCGGCTGGTTCGACGTCCGGTGGTAGAGAGAGATCGAGGCATCTCCACCAAATGTAACGTTGTTTACTGGCATCGTCCGTTGTCGCCTCGGTTGGTTCGCCGTCCGGTGGTAGAGAGAGATCGAGGCATCTCCACCAAATGTAACGTTGTTGTGTTACGCTAAGTCAGCTTGGGGATGTAGACTCATCCGGACGGGTACTGCAGCCCGAGGGACTCAGGAACAATGAATGACGACACGCAGCATACATTCTAATGCAGAGCACGGCCGAGCAACGGATGGTTATTAAGCCATGCTGCTCGGTCTATTTATTGGTTCACGAGGCTCCGCGGCGTGCTGACACCCCAAAGGGTGTCAGAACCCGCTCTCAAATCGGTCGAAATGTACAGCAGTTTGTGTTTGTTTCGTATAGGAATACAGGTTAAGGGACTGTTTGACTTGGACTGCCGATCATAGGTCGACCCTCTCCCGATGTCGGCCGATGATCGTTTGGACGGCGGAGGACGTTGGAGTTTCGGCGCGAAAGGCTGTGGCTGTTCTCGGCCGGCTGGTTGAGACATGTCTTGTTCGGTTGAGACATGTATCATTCGGTAAACGTTGTGTACGTTGAGATTCTGGCGCGGGCGCTGTAGCCGTTGGACGTGGTCGGTTAGAACTTATTTGAATTGCGCTATGATGCGTACACAGTAACTTCGTTACAATATCAAGGGCGCCTAGAGCGTGAGCATATAAATTATTACACTATGCAGCCATAACATGAATGTATCCTCCAATACTTACTGAGTGTTTGCCTTCCATTGCGACAACCTTTTTGTTTTATTATATTTCTGGTTATTATTAATGGTTAGTGCTGGCGCGGCCCGAGCCGGATATGCTTCAGCTCTCGCCGAGGCAAACAAGGTGAGAAAATACCAGAACATCGGGTACCCGTACGGATTCTACCCACTTGCCTTCGAGACACTTGGCGGGCCATGCCCGTCCACTCGCGGTTTGCTACAGAAGGTCGGTAAGCGACTAGGAGAGCGGGCGATTTTCTCAGACAGCGCCTGTCGCTGGATGTGCAACGGGGCCACGCGGCTTCGGTCGGGGGAACCCTCCAGAGATGATTGGTTCCTATATTGGACCCTTCGTAAATGTGCACACGTTTGCAGGGACCCAATTGTCATGTTCCCACCGTTGGTGATTAATTACAATGAATAAACTCGCTCTTGAATTATAGTACACTCATTTTACCCCGCTCTTTTCCTTCCCACATATACCTATCGAGCTCGATCTGAAACCTATCGCCAATCTCCATTTGCCAGTATATGACTTTTTGCCCTCGACTTTACTATTTTCTCCGATACCCTTGTCTTGCCCTGCCAATATTGCTGGCTATTGTACCCAATCTTCCTAGCTGCGAACTCTGCGATCCTACTTTGTTTTTGATCCGTAGTGCCGTCTTCACCAGCTGCACCTGTTTAACTAATCTTTTAGTTGTAACATTCCTAATCCTAATACTAAATATTAGCTTACTTTGTACTTTCCTTTGTATACATTTTGACATCCCCCTTCTCCTTCAAGCTTGTCCCTGGCACAATTAAAACGGCAACCCAATGCAAGTCTTATCACTTCTCGTTGTGTTGTTTCTAACTGATTTTCCAACCCCGCACTCGTGTCTTGATATATACTCACTATTTACTATCTGCCATCCTAAACCCGTGCTATTAATCCTTCGCGCTGTTCTCTCTATGTTCATAAAAAATAACCGTTGACAACGGGCATCCTTATCTGACCTCCTTAGCGACTATAAACTATCTGAATTGTCCGTTCTGTCTGCCATTATTATTGTTATTAGTCGAAGCTTGTTATCCCTGTAAATGTATTATAGTGATCCTCCAACATAATTTGATATAACTTTGTTATATTCACCATATCATATGCTTTTTAAGATCTAGAAACCCTGCCACACACCCTTGTCCGCCACAATCTCGATGCTTCCAGAACCTGACTTAATTAAAACACTGTTTTTCTAGCCTATACCCTTTCCTAAATCCGCACCGCCAATTGCCTAGTTTCACATTTGTCTCTACAATACTTCGTACTCTACTTTCAAATAATTGCATAAATATTTATTACGTTAAAGGCGTATTTGTGATTGGTCGTTTATTTTGCAAAGTGTCATTATCTACCCCATTTTTGGAAAGAGGAAGGACTCTTCTCTTGCACTAACCCTCCGGGAATCTGCCCTCTCTAAATATATTATTAAATTGCTTTGTTAAATAACACACATACTCATTTCCCAACGCCTGAGTAATTCCCACCGAAATTCCGCCCGGGCCACACGCCGCTTTTGAATTCATTTTTATTACCACGCTTTCGATCCCATCTGTTTTGGTCGTAATTTCTGCGCTAGTTGTTGTCCTTCCTACATGTTTACGCCAGTTGTGAAAAATAATGCTTGTAACGCGGTGTCCATTTCCTCTATTGTGTATGTTCTATCCCGTGTTTTATTTGTCATCCTTGGTTTCCTGTCTGACACAGTTCTAAAACAGTTTTGCTCGCTGTTCCTTGGGAGCCCCAAAATTCCCTCCCGTCTGCATTTTTAATTCCATCTTGTATTAACATTTGGGCTCTATTATCGGCTTTCTCTTAATTGGCCCAATACTCTTATGCTTTATCTGCGTCCCTTCCTATTACCTTTCTATGCTTTCTAGTCCACCTTTTCCACTCCAATATTGCCCTATTTAGTTGACCACTCCATCACCCTCGTTCCCCTTCCTTGTAAACTCACATCCCTATCATACCGCAATTGTCATATGCGTATTTAATCCTAGTTTCTATACATCTCATCTACCAGCTCTTCCTCACTCGCAGCAAAAAGCTGTTGTATGTATTCTATTTATTGCGCCCGTTTGTGTTTATCCAAACATTTGTTTGTATAACCACCTGCCCGGCTTCTTATTCCTCCCGCTTACGTCTACCCAATTATGATCACTTCCAATATTGTATGTTCTCTCTTCATCTATCCTGATTTCCTCTACGCACTTATCTATTTTACCCTTCGTCAGTACATAGTCACATACTTTACCCGTGTGTGTACGTATATATGCATACATGCTATGCGAGAGCGTTAAATACGCTTTTTGTTTTTACAGCCTTAGCCGGACTTATCATTTTCTTACTTGTCCCCAAAACCAGATTTCAGAGTAACTTTATTCGCCTTTACGAACGGCTGTTGCGTCGTATATAATATTTAAAGTAGCCTAAAAACAAAATGGTGTTTAAAATATGTTAAATTTGATTTTCGCGACTGTCGTGTCTGTGCACGTTCAGGGAGACACACGATTGTCGGGGCTAGACGCCATGTACCGGCGAGCATGTAGTGGTGAGAGTAGATATTAGTAGGTACAAGAAACGTCCCTAAGATTCTATAGGAAAGTTTACTTGGACCGAGACGGATCTACCGCATTAGAGAACAATCCATGGGAGACAACAAATGCAGCACCACAGAGAATAGAGTGCCGCACACTACACATGAGCGCAGACGATTGTGTTTTCTTTCCTACGTACTCAACTAGCCTAAGTTCAATAGATAAAGTCAATAAGTCAGTGTGTACAGTTCAAGTACATATCAGTTATCAAACCACCCATAATTACAGAGTTCTTTCTATAGCCAGCTCGGAGCAAATTATTGGCCTGTCTGCATGATGAACGGTTGACCGGCAATAACTACGTACCAGTCAGCAAGGCACTACAAAAAATTTGTTGTTGAACGCAAGCTCTTAACGCTATTATTACCTGCATTCATCAAGTAATACGCGAAATCTTTATACGACTATTGTAATGTGATCACATAGAAGTAGAGGTCCTTTTATATAACGTTAGATGGTACTCATACTCGAAAAGCCAAGTTATGATAAATCTTTATCACCTCGGCGGACAGCAATACCACCGCAGTTACAACCTTGCGCTAGTTCTATTTCTAGATACGGAAAAATCGATACGGCCGGCTATCAATGGCAAACCTAGCCTAGCGACAATGCGCCTCTCTACCGATTGGAAAGTACGGGAGACGGCTTGGAGGAACAAGTGCGACGGCGAGGAGCCACCAGTGACAGCAACCACAGCCCACTGACCTGCAATGGCATCGACCACGATATATCCGTGGGCGTATCTGGGAGCGCCACGTTTTTTTTTGGGGGGGGGGAGGTTCTTTTGCACAAACCCCTAAATGCGTAGTGTGGGACTCGATGCCAATGTTGCTGGCATAATACCCGCTAAAAGCCTCTCTAACCTAAACAGCTCAGGACGAGACGAGAAGCTGGAATCGTTCTTTAATACTACCACTTTAACCCCGGCTGCGCCACCGCAGCAGAAACTACAACGACTGAAGGTCAAACAACGCAAGGGAAGGCAATGGGAAATGCTTTAACACAAACAAACAAAAATGCGGGGCGCGGTAGAGCACGAAAAGTCGACGAAGCGGCCGCAGTGACAGACACTACTTTCAAAAATAGAATATCTTAACATCAGGCTGCACGTGAAGTGGCACACGTCATTCCAGCTAGTGGAGAGACCACGGCTCTCGGCGTGGTTTGCTTAACCGAGAGACCCATTCAGTGCACCTCAATGTATGCTGGTGATTCTACCACTAAAGCACACATATTCAGTGGTACGGCTTCAATAACGGTCTAAAATAAGCGCCTCTGGGAGAGTGAGTATTTTGATAGAGAAAGCAGATATTCTCTTCAGCCCAGTGAAGGGAGCAGATTGCGATGTCAGTGCAGCGGTTACAAAGAGTAGAAGTAGAGGTAAGGCGTTAGGCAACCTAAGAAACAAAAACAGCGTTGGTCAAAACATGTTCCTCTGGGCGCCCGTTAAAACACAAAAGTATTTTTTGGTTGAAAAAAGAGGGCTATTTACTGAGCCGCCATGCAAATATACGCAAAGATCACAACATCGCATATAGATTGCGGAAGAAGTTAGCACTTTGAAATGGACAATTGTCTCTGCGCGAACGTGTGATCATTGGTTCTCTAACCCAGGGTTAGCCCACTTCAACAATGTGACACAAACGGATGTTGCATTCGCTCGTTGGATGTCGAACGACAGCCTCTGACGCAAGAATTCAGATGCTCTCGAGTCTCCCGTCGAAAGGTTAAGGCTTATTCTTGCGGAGGAATGTTAGACCATTTTACCGGTATGTGCACCGTCCTGTCTGAAGTTATATGGTGTTCTGACGACCACGGAGCACCCACGGATTCACTACCAGGGTCGGAACTTCTTGGCAGATCGTCTCGGTGATGGGTTCTTCCGTGCTGAAGAAATGAGGTGATACAACGTCGCCCTCATTTGAGAGGAAGCCTTAAATAAGAAGGTTGGCACGTGGAAACTTGGTTTTAGCGTAATTTTAGTATTTAATGGGGTTAGGGGCGAAAACTTATAATACAGGAAGAATTGGGCTACTTAAGACAGTTCAAGTATCTTGGGGTGACAATGAATAGAGGGGAAGATTATTTAGAGAAAGAAAACATATTACGAAGGAAGAAGGCTGAAAGAAGAAACAATGCAGTTAGGTGTAACAGTCTCTGGGGGGTTAAATAAACGTATAGTAACAAGGAGTATATGGAACGTCATGTATGTGACAGGGATTGACATTTGCTAACGCTGTTCTAGTCCACCGCGTGAGGTTTGAAAAGAGGTTGTAAACAGTAGCAAAAGAGAAGTGATAAGGTTTGCATTGGGTTGCCGTTTTAATTGAGTCACCGAATTTCTTGGGGGGGGAAAGGGGGGATTTCAAAATGTATGCAAAGGAAAGTTCAGAGTTAGCTAAGATTTAGTATTAGAATTAAGAATGCCACAAAAAAGAAAGGTTAAACAGATGCAGCTAATGAAGACAGAACTAAGGGTCGACGAAGTGGGATCGCGGAGTAGACTTCGCAGCTAGGGAGAATGGGTACAATAGTCAGCAATGGGCAATGACGAGAGTATTAAAGGAAATTATGAAATCGAGGACAAAAATTCATACACGGGCAAATGGAAATTGGCGATAGGGTCCAGATGGAATTTGGCCAATATATATATATATATATATATATATTTATATATATATGGAAAAGAGACGGGCAATGGGCGGGGTAGAATGGGTATATGATAATTCAAGAACGATGGCTAGAGAGCTATTGGCAGATACCAGGCGAGGTAATAATATGGGGGGGAGTACAGAATGTTGAGCTTGTGGGTTAGGGAATTAGTTGAATCAATTGAACATATTGTATGGAGGATACATTTACGATATGGATGCGTATGCAATATATATGTTGCCAGTCTAAGCGCCCCCGATATAAGAGCGGATGGCATTTTCGTGGAACAAAATCCCTCCACAGGACTAGAATTCTGTGGGATGTCTGGTCGGGCATAGACAAAACTCGAACACATAGACTCCAGCTTTGTTGTTGTTGTTGTTGCTCCAGCAATACGAAATATTTTAGTCGTTGTAAAATAACTTCGACGGCTCCTCGTTGCCGACATTGTCGAAACGTACATGTTTGATAAAAATGAGCAAAGGTATATTACATTGTTTCTGTAGAGGAGCTTATGTGGCACAAATAAATCAGCGTTGGAACCAGAGAACGCCCAAGAAGCAACGGGCTTGATGCGTGATACTAGGTCTACCAGGTCTCCAATGCAAGCATTGAAGCGATTACCTTGTCAGAAAAAGCTATTCATTTATAAATGGCATTTTTGTGAGTAGCAAATACTAGCCCAAAAGCGTTAGGGCCGTTGGCAGATAAACAAAAAAGACGACGTTTGCTAATGTTCGAGCAGAATTGCTTGTTATCCACTGTTGCGTTAATCTCCCGTTATCACGACGGCTAGTTTAAAGAAATTTTGTTAATCTTAACCTATCAATTGCTTTAATCAAAATTATTTCTATAGCATTAACATATGTGGGGAGGTGAACGAAAGTTTTTTCAGGTTTTAGCTATTTTAAATTTTGGCGCCCTTACAGTAGCGGCAGCATGTGAGCTAGCCAGAAGAACTGTTGTTTGGTGTAAGTCGATTTTAGTGGAAACAACGACGCATGGAAGGGACCTTACAGGACCAATAGGCATATATTAGCATGCTTTGCGGTTCATGGGTATCACCACATTCTCTGCAGAACAGTAGGTTTTTATGTGCCGTGTGATACCTGTATTTGCAGTAGGTGCGGGAACTTTTGCGCCAGGTACCACGCAGTGTCATGCCTAGAAGTGACTTCGTTAGGGAGTTTCGCTCTAATGGAGGAATTCCAATAGCGTATTATTGTATCATGCGGATATCAGAAAGGAGATTATTCTCGGATTTTATTTATCCTTGGATTAGAAACATGTGGATGTATATATTTGAATACGGAACTGGCATGTGTATACTAACACAACTTTTACAATGTACCTTACAAAGGTAATAATAAACGTTATATTGATTTCAGTGGAAACAAAGCTACGACTAAAGCGGAGAAAAAGCTTTTGGTTATAAAAAATTTTGCGCGTTTCCGGCATTTACACTGCTTTAGTACGTTTGACTCTTACAGTAGAACCTTTGCCAAAAACATTTCAATATGACCATTCTGATCCCGAAGACGCCCCTCGCCCAGAAAATCGGGCTGCGCAGGACAATGACCGGGTGTACTAAAAAAAGATTGAAGAAAACCCGTCGACTACTAATGTCATTTTAGTGTCCACCACCCCCATGGCTGGGGGATAGAATTCAAAACAAGCCTGCGAAGGGGGGGAGAATGTAGGATAGCAGTGTCCTTTAAGCAGCGCGGGCATAGACAGCGTCGGTTAGCGGCAATGCCAAATCAAGCTTTACCAGAACGATGCCGCCACCCTACTAGCGAAGACGCGGGAAGTCACTAACTGCGCGGGCAATCTGTGAGTATATAACGAGGCATGAGAATAAATGAGACAGCAGTCGTTGGTGCGAGCCAGACAGAGGACGTGTGTTGTTTGAGCGAGAGAATGGCGAACTCGTAACGATCGCCGCCCAGCCATGGGGGTGGTGGACACTACAACTGGCGCAGTCGACAGGATCCGGAAGAATGAAAAGGCAGTGCAACAATGCCGCAGGTCTGCGACCCCCCACCTTTGGTTCTGCCATCCATGGACCGGCCAACAACACCGTGGAGGGAATGGCACCAGGCACGGAGCCGGAGGAAGACGGCGAGGCGACCACGTCAGGATGGTGACTAAGCTAACGGAAATGCTCAAGGAACACAAAAGAACAGCCGTTGCCGTTGAAGACAACGGTGAGTACTTAGCGGCACTGCGTTGACTGGTGGTGAGGTGCAAGCTCGACCTTCGAACCCTGGTGTTGAGGAACCACCTCATTCTGGGGCGTCAAGGCCACAAGTGAGAGAAAAGCTCCTCCTCGAAGAGGCCTTGCGGGTCGAACTATACGGCCGCGCTACACGAGGAGAGGTGCGTCACGAAGGCCAGTATGGATTGCAGCACGACACGAGTTGGTGAGCGAGGGCCGGCGGAACGAAGCGGACCTAGGCTGGCGGCAAGGCGAGAACACGGAACGGATGGATGCCAGGCGTGCTGATGGACGAGGCACGAGTACGGGGCCGAAATCTGCCCGGCAAAACAAGTGAGGAGCCGAAAGTGTGGCAAGTTTGGCCGGAAGTGTACGAACGCGGCAGAATGTGCAGGCGAACGGCGTGGAGGAGCGGCCACGCTGGGATCGTTGGGCCAACGGCGAATGCCTGGAGGCGGCGGAGGATGCACATGAGGATGAGCAAGCGCGAGTGGACGAACCGAAGGAGCACGCAGACGGGAGAAGAACGGCAGTCGGAACCAGGTTCGTGCAGTCGTGCCCGGCGACTGGGTCAGTATACGGAGGCCAGCCGCCGCCGGGTGAGCCGCATGATGAACATGAAGACGACAGCGCACCACTCTGAAGGACGTCCACGGCGGGTTAGACGCGCACCAAGCCATTTACGGGAGTTCGTGAGTAAAGACGGGATAGAATTCAAAACAAGCCTGCGAAGGGGGGGAGAATGTAGGATAGCAGTGTCCGTTAAGTAGCGCGGGCATAGACAGCGTCGGTTAGCGGCAATGCCGAAGCAAGCTAAATACATGGCGCCAATTAGATGCAATTTTATTACTCTTATCTTTACCAGAAAGATGCCGCCACCCTACTAGCGAAGACCCGGGAAGTCACTAACTGCGCGGGCAATCTGTGAGTATATAAAGAGGCATGAGAATAAATGAGACAGCAGTCGTTGGTGCGAGCCAGACAGAGGACGTGTGTTGTTTGAGCGAGAGAATGGCGAACTCGTAACGATCGCCGCCCAGCCATGGGGGTGGTGGACACTACAGTCATACTTTGCAAAACGGAATTATGTGTGAAAATCATACGAATAGCGTGCAGAGTTTACCAACTGTTTCTTTCGCTGACCGATGCGCCAAATAGTGAGCGTCTCTCGGCTTATTTTTCGCTGCTGCAGCTCGTGTTCCTAGTTGTTTTCTTAATGGATTGTCTCACATGTAATAAAAAGTGGGTCTAATGCGACAAACAAGAAAACTAAGCTATACCACTGGACACCAACCCATCTGGCACAACAATCCAAACAAAACAAAAACGGTCCAAATGCACCTTTTCAATGCGTTCAGTGGGTCCGCAAAAGCATTGTTCAATATGAGTGTCTGAAATAGGGCGAAGTCATCATGGCAAAAATGTACTCTGCTCAACTGAAAATAGCACAAGCTGCTTTGCCAGGGAGCATCCCAGTCTTCCCAGAGGAAGAGGCGTCAGCTATCAACATGACTCAAGCCTAGGTCACCTAGATGGAGAAGGTTTCCCGACATGACACCATTACATGGCTTCGCTGGCATCCACCCTATTCGCCTGATTTCGTATCTTCCGGCTATTCTTTTGATACTGAATCTTCAGAACGTCCTTGTAGAAGGGCAGAGCTTTGCCACCTATGACTATATAAACAGAGTACCGTTTCTCCGTTTTTTAACGCCAGCATAAACATTTCTGCAAAACAAAGTTAATTTTTGGCCCGATCGATAGAAGAGCTTACAGTATAATAATAAAAATTAGGTTGAATGGTAATGCACTATCTCTTTTCAGATCCAAGATTTGCCGTCCACGGCTTTCATCTGAAATTCTGTGCGCGCGAGAAGTTTCATGAGATCTCGCCGGAGTGTATATGTAAACTTTGTGGCTGCCCGTGTGATCTATATCACCTTCAGCGTTGTGAAAGAGGAATTCCGCTGTCTCAACTCTGGAAATGCGATGTCTATGTTGTATATTCGTAAACCAATATTTGGTTAATATAACTACTACTACTATCTCTTTTCGGCTGTGCTACCTGTTTTTGGTCCGATCATAGTTGATTATAGTCTACCCCGGCACTCACATTGTCTAAACTGACGAAACCATAAGAACTAGTTTAAGAGTGGCCGGTCCAGATCTTGAGCGTACGGTCTTCCGAATCCAAGGCAATAGCTTTGCCACTAAGCCACCTTGCTCGGCTAAATATATCTGCCGATAGAGAGACTTCGAGTAGTTAGGTTGGTTAGAAAAACGGTTCGTCCACTCCTAATATGTAGTATATTATAATCCATATACAATGATGATGACCTACTGTATGACGGCATCGACGATGTCGACTCAGTTGCATCGAAGAACAATGTGGTTGGCATGTGGCACATAAGAGACTTCTGATAGTCCATAGTACTCCTGATAGTCCATAGTACTGTTATATGAATATCTGGGCTATCAGAAAGTGAAGCTTAAGGGGGGAAGTGCGTTTAGTGGGTATGGGTCTCAACGGAGTATCAACATCCAACCGTTGGAGTCGAGTCCCACGCTGCTTGAAGGAGAAAGAACCTCGTAGCGATAGTGCGTAACTGCATTTAACACCTCCCCCACAAAAAACACTAAAAGAGACTGTTGTTTTGTTCCTCAGAGCTCATCAGAGCTTTGTCATCACCGCGCGTGACAGATCCGCTCGCTTCCTTCCGCTCTTACCCCCCTCACAAGAACCCGCCACAACATTTAAATGTCTCTGACGGAAATGCATCCATCCACGTCGCGGCTGGACAGGGCAACAGCAACAGCAGTAGCAGAAGAAGAAGCAGCAGCAGCAGCGGCTCCGACCGAGTAGTGGCTAAATGACACGCGGCGGCCTCACTTCATGTAGTCGTCGCAATGTAGTGTAGTGTAGGGTAGTAGCGTTGTTGTTGTACTTCATGTAGTCAGTCAGTCAGTCGTAATGTAGTGGCGTAGAGTAGTAGCGAACAACAACAACAGCAGCCGCAGCAGCATCGGCAGCGGCACTAGTAGGCGCTGTAGTAGTAGTAGTAGTAGTAGTAGCAGCGGTAGGCGCAATCGTTCTCGAAGCAGAGGAGGGAGGTGTTTTGATCATTGCCGCCACTGCCACCGCCACTGATGCTGCGGCTGCTTCTGCTGCGTCGGCCGCCATCTTATGTTTTCTGGGAATGTGTGGTGCTTTGTAGTTCGGCTGCTGCGACCGCCGCTACGGCCACCGCCACCATCATCAGCAACAACAGCGATTGGAAGGGAGGTGGTGGTGCTGATACACTACAAGCATGAGAGTGGATCTCGTCGTCGTTGGTGGTGGTGGTGGAGGATGAAGCACTATCATCATCATCATCCCCGCATCGTTGTTCCCTTGGCGATGCTGGTGGTCGTGGCGGTGGTGGTGTTGGGACCGATCTTCCTCCGAGCCTCCGCCAGCGTCAACGACGACGATGGCGATCGGCCTTGAGCCGCGCGCGCCCCGCTGCTAGAGTCAGCCAGCCAGGCAATCTTCCCGCCCGCCCGTTTGCCCAGCAGAATCGCAGCAGATCGTGGACGTTTTCGTCGTCGTCGCTGTCGCCTTCGTGGTTGTTGTTGTTCTGGGCCCTCCGAGGAGGGAGCAATTCTCCGGTGTTACGTGCCCGTGCAAACAAAGTGCGACAAAGTAAACCAAGCGTGCAAACGTCCGTGTGTTTCCCTCCTCTATTCCCATCATCATTGTCGTCGTCGTGGTAGCGGTGGTGGTGGTAATGATCGCAATTGCCGTCGTCTCTATGGAGTTTATGGTTTTGCTACAACATCAGACACTATTCGTCGTAGTATTAGGAATATGATCATAACTACTTCATCATCATCAAAATTATCAGCCACAGCAGCAGCAGCAACAATATTGCTGTTACACTGCTACTGTGCTTGCAGGCCGAAGGCGTGAAGAGGCAGAGGAGGGAACATCGACAAGAGAACGAGGGCAGATTCGATTTGTTGTTGTTGTTGTGCTCTCGTTGTGTTCATCGTAGTTGGTGCTGTGGTGGTTGTTGTTGTTGTGATCGTCGTGAGTGTGCTGAGTGAAGTTGAAGTGCTCATATGAATACAGAGTGGCATTACTAAGTATATTACGTATTCTTCTTCTTCTACTGCACTACTACTACTACTACTACTACTACTACTACTGATACTACTACAGTATATCTACATTTATACTACAACCAGTGTTGTCGCAATTGGAACATCCCGGGACTACCCTGTCGAGGACCGTCGGGAGTGAATGATTCCAGCGTGTCGGTCGATCGGTTGATTGGTCAATCCGACGATCTCGTCTGGCAGTGTTGTATTTGCCCAAACAAGAGGTATGCTCCAACATCCAGAAGTGTGAGTGCAAGGCGGGAGGGCGGGAGAGAGAAAGAGAGAAGTCAAGAAAATCTTCGAGCTGCTCCCGCGGTTGTCTCCCCCCCGCCGTTGTTCGCCGTGGGGTGATCCACTAGTCGTTTCTCCATCCTCTGTATGATGATCTCCATCCTCAGATCAGTGTGACCTGTCCATCTCCGTAAGGAGACATATCACACTCGTCGCTTTTCGTGGGGTCCATCTTTCGTCCACTCGTATCGTATCGCAGCCAGTATTGTTGTGAACGCAGCCACCTCGGCGACTTCATCACCATCACATCATCATCGTCGCCGCTGCTGTCTCCTCTTATTCCTCGTCGTCGTGGTCGCCGTGACGTCGTCGTGAAGAAATTGCCCCCGACCGACACCCCTAATCATCGCCATGAGTGAGGAGCGCAAAAACTACGAGGAGCTGGTGGCGACTTCCTCGGCGACGACGACGACAACGGCGACGTCTTCGTTGTCGTCTTCGCGAGGTATCGAGGATATCGGCAGTGCCAGTTGGTACATGGCCGGCTCCGAACAAGCTGAACAGAGTTTGGCCGATCTCGGCTATCCGCCTCCATCGGCTGTGCCTCCACCTCAGGTCGCCCCTCTACCCGGTGGGGCCGGACTGCCGTCAGCAGGCGCCGGCGGGACTTCGGCAAACAACACAGCTTCGGGCACTTCGGTGTTAGCCGCCGTACCACCACCACCTCACTCGTCATCATCGGCGTCGTCATCGTCATCATCATCGGGGTCGTCGAATTCGGCAATCTCTGCCTCTGTAGGGGGCAGGACTTCACATCATCAACAGGCGCAGCAACAACAACAGCAGCACCAGCAACAACAACACCATCCACATCATCTACCCCCTCACCACACACATCAACAGCAGCAGCAGCAGCAGCAACAACAACAACAACATCAACAACCTCATCAACAACAACAACCCCATCACCATCAACATCTTCATCACCATCACGACTTTACGACTCCGGTTCATCATAACGACACGCTTCATCCGCCCTGGGCTCAGCCTGTTTCGGTCTGTAGCAATTGTCACTGATATATTGTTAATTGTTACGCGCTGGTATTGTTGTTTTTGTTATAGCTATTGTTGCTTTTGAAGTTGTTGTTGTCGTAAAGTGGTTATAGATACGAATACCATATCTCATAGTCCCATTGCAACGCCGTGCAGAAACTGTTAGCAAAGTTAAAGCTTGCTGGGCTCATGTACATATGCACATACAAGCAGCCATGCATTCATTCAGTTCCACCCATAGTTCAAGTTCAGTTCAAGTTTCACTCAGTTTAAGCTCAATGGAGAGTAAAGGTCTTCAGTAGAGAATAAAGGTTCATCTGGGTGGGAAACTGTCGCAAGGAAGAAAGTCAGTTCAATGCACTTTGTACGAAGGGCAAGTCCTTAGCTAAGATTCTGTTGCTCACATAAGATTTAAGGGAAGGGTGTGTTTTTTTGTGTCCTGGAGATCAAGGGATGTATTTAACGATCCTACTGAACTCCTTATCTTTCCTGTTAATGATGTCCTGTCGGAATAATCGCAGAGGTGTGAGAGACTTCCGGGGCGTGACTTCATACACCTTATTTGGTCAGCCTCTCATTACGAAGTATATTACAGAACAAGTAATTAAGCGCAGCATAGATCAACATTGTTTCGTTTAATACACGGAAACCTGCAATGTGTCTAAACTCGGTAAACATAAAGGTACACATATAATTTTCGATGCCTATGGTTATCCAGTCCACCTAGTTACATGTAGATCTATATTATTCCCACTTAATTCGCTATTTTAGACTATTATTGATTCATTTTCTCGTTTTGCTCAGAAGCACATGTGTGTTTTCATATGCTGTGTTGGTGAGTTGTCACCGCCGCGGTAATTGTTTGTTGTTATAGTCGTTTGTAGTTTTACTCGTCATGGTAGTTACCAACATACGTTTTACCAATATGATGAGTTTTATTTTCCCATATACTGCCTTTCTAATTTAAGGCATACGGCTGGCTGTGATTTGAATAATCGAAGTTTTAGAAAGAAGTGTGAGTCAGCGGAACGAAAATGGCAGCAACAATGTAAAGTTTTAGATTCAACGTGTCTTTCAACTCTTGTGTCACCTTCTTTATGAAAGTATGAAGAACAAAATGTGCCTCTATTGACATTAAACAAACGTGACCTCTATTGACATTAGTTGTTATTTTTACAACTACTGCTATGTAAGTGGCAGACTTTTCGGGGCAGACTCGGGCAGCCACCACGGGACCATTATGTTCCTCCCAACACACAGTCAGGAATAGCTTCGACCTTAGAGCAGGTCGAAGGATCGTATTCTATAATAAGGCTGACATTATTTTGCTAATCCCGCCTGATCTGAGCCAGCATTTCTGTTGCCAGCATCCTCTAGAAGCAAGCATGGTCCGTGGTCCTGGTAATCGGGGAGCTCTCCAGCAATAGCCCGCCAAATTATGCCGTTTTATAGGCTTGAGATATGTTTCGCTGGGTTAGCAGTAGTGTCCCATCTTAGTGGTTTAGCTGAGACGTAATGCCGTTCTGCGTAAACCATTACTTGTCAGGTCGCCTCCACAAGGTATTTCTGTTTGTTGTCGTCGTCTGAAGCTTTTAGTGTCATGTATGCATAGTAAATGATCAACGGGACGAAAATGTGGTGGGGGCCGGCGAGTCTCGCTTCAGAAGTCGACAGGTCGCGCAACCCCAACGCGACACATATTCTTTCGAAACAATGTCTCCTAAGATTTGCAGATTTGGGCTAAACTATATATATATATATATATATACAAACCTCGTCGCAATTGATACCCCAAACAAAAACCGAACGGCTACCGAACGAGATCGCTTCAAACTGTGGAACGATTTGATTCTGAATGAAGAATATGGAGTATATATATATATATATATATATATAATCGTCGGGTTTGCATCGTAAAGAACAGTAGCATGATCGGATACACATGCCTTATGCAGACTTTAACTTTTGCCTTTATAATGAAAATAAGGCGGGTGAATTGGTCACAGCACCCTACACTGGCCAACCTAGCTTTGGCACCTTTTGCGCGGTATCTATGAGGCTCATGCCGGAAGCTAAAATCCCGTTGGCATCTCGTCCATTGCTGGACTTGTGTGAACTGCTTTTATCTGAATTCACTTTGAAGCAGACGGAATATCTGGTAAAAGAGTGATCTGTCTCCGTTTCGCAAATGATGTTGAATCAAATAGCTTTGTAACCTCTTATTCCTACAAGCTCCCAAACGTTTTCGACGTTTGATTTTGTTTCCTTTTTTGTTTCACAATCACACTCTTTTGTTGGCTAGTGTCTGCCTTGTGTTCGATTTTTCGAACTTGCTTTAGTTTTCGTTAGTATGCGTCTGTTGATTCTTCTCTGAATCAGCTGATTATTTACTCCATTATATATATATATATATATATATATATATATATATATATATATATATATATATGGAAGAAGGATTATATATAGATATATAGTAGAACTGTCAGCTGATTATACATCATCAGTGACACGTCTTGAAAAAGCAATAGCGGCATGTCTTCGTGCTGCCCGTATTTGATTAGCACCATTTCTATTCTTTCTATTATGGCTACTCGTTCGTACGATAACCACTGTCCACCGATCATCAGCGAGGTGAGCTTGGAGTAAACGAATGCCGCTTCCGTTTACCGCTCGCCAACCTCCAATATATATATATATATATATATATATATATATATATATATATATATATATATATATATATATATATTTGTGTGT
The DNA here is from genome assembly GCA_003439945.1 of Dermanyssus gallinae. NCBI lineage: Eukaryota > Metazoa > Arthropoda > Arachnida > Mesostigmata > Dermanyssidae > Dermanyssus > Dermanyssus gallinae. The sequence goes on along the minus strand of QVRM01005910.1, from coordinate 416,810 downwards.
GTGATCAATGAGCCGTGTTTTGTCTCACATCATTGCTGCCCTATCTCCATTGTTGTTTGTTTCTGAAGTCGTTCCTCGACCTTACGGTCGTGAAGTTAACATGAGAGAGAGAGTGTGTGATTGGACATCGTGATGCAGAGGCAACGGGTCGCGTCCTGCAAAGACGCAGTGGCAAACACACACGGCCGATTTACGATAGCTTCCATATTTGTCCGCGAACGAGTATATATCGATAGATCTTCTATTTTTATGCGTGTTTTTGTTGCTGTTGTTCTTGATACTGTGCCTCTTCTGCTGCTTCGCAACCGTTCGGTTTTTATTTGGCGTATAGATTGCGACGAGTCGGATTTGTTGCTGTGAGTTGCACTCAAGTCGTTTGTGACTTGATTTCGCATAGTATAGCCATTTATTCGCGTTGTAGAACTGCAGTGTTGCAAGACAACAACATAAACGGTTGTAGATTGAAGTAGAAAACAAACAAAAATGGTTGTAGACTGAGAGTAGCAAGTGAGCCAGAGCCCCTATTCTTCGTCGCAGTGGCTATTGACTATTCGAGCACTGCCGCAACTTTTTCAAGCAGTACTGGTCGCTGTTCGTTTGTTAGCATACAGACGAAAAGTAGTATTTTTTTACCGGCCGCTTGGTGGTAACGCGCCAGTTAACGGATCTGTCATGATAGGGGTATGATCACATTGTTACCTACTGATCGGTTCTATGTGGGGTCTGTATATGCTCAATAGCTTGTACACAGCGATGGCCCTCCTTCGCTGACGGATACGTCAACCTCATTGATGAATTCTTCCTCAATGAGCACTGAGCCGACAACGCTGCAACTCGGAATCATCGCGGTTCAGCGTTCAGACGAAGTCTAGCCTCTATCTATATCTATCCATACATCCGTGCGCCAATTTGCGTGCCAGTCACGCTATTTTCATCGTCCTCAATGTGGCGGCGCGATGCAGTACATTGCTTTTGTCTTGGTTGTCTCCACAAGTATCCTGGTGACGTTTCGGTTTGGAAAGACGTTGGCTGACGCTGAGACACTACGGCCGGGAAAGAAGAAACGCTACTGATTTTTTCGCTATTAAATTTTGCGCTAATTTGCGTGTATTGTGTGAGTTTGTTTCAAAGAAGTGAGGAAAACGAGGTCCGGCGACTTTTTATGAGTCGAAGATGAAGGAATAATGAATCGGAATCAACAGTGTTAAACACCACAACATATGCTTTTAAAGTGGTGGTCATGTTGCGAACTGCTTTTGGTGATCAAGCAGCATCCCGAAACACTGTGTGTGCGTCGTACCTTTGATTCTGCGACGGCCGTGAAGGGACCGAAAATGATCCCCGTTTGGGAAGGTCTTCAGCATCAATAGCAGAATAAAACGTTATAAAGTTCGTTTTATTCTGTAAATTACGGTTACTGTTCCTTTATATCGTACTCAATAATCACTGATATACTATCAGGGAGATAGTTGGGGCATTGGAGATTTCTTATGGATCAGTTGTAACTGTCTTGACCGTCATTTTATGCGTCAGAAGAGTGGCAGCAATGTTTGTTCCGAAAAATGTTGAATTTCCGGCAAATGAACTCTCGTCCGGAGATGCCCGAAATAAATCTTCAGGCGGTAACAGCCTGACCCTGGACTGCTTCAAAGATTGCTTACGGAAGACGAGTCATGGGAGTATGGTTACGCCGTCGAGACTAAAGCCCAATCTTCCTAATAATGGTTCAAAGAAGAGAGTGGATCGAAGAAGTTCAGACAGAGCAGATCTAACACGAGAGTTATTTTTGTTATGTTTGTTTGACTGCACGCGGATCATCCTCAAATAATTTGAGCAATGTACTTGAGTGCAAGAGGTATGGACGCTGGGCAAATAACCCTTGAATTCTCCATTACGTCAACGCACCGTCACATACTTCGTTACTGATCCTTTGTTGAAGGATTCGATATTTTCGTACCTCCTACTCGCAGGACCTGGCTCCGTGCGACCTTTTTTTGTTCCCCAATAAAAAAAATCGACGGGACAACGTTTCGAGGCTATAGATGAGATAAAGAAACATTTGCAGGAGCAACTCGACACCATTTTCCAGACTTTAAATTATTAAATAAATATTTTTGGTTGTAAATATGTATCCGAACGATCCGTCCTCGAATATATATATATATATATAAGCGGTTCAGTGTCACTGAAATTAAGGCACATTAATTTTGTTATACGGTTGGGTGAATAGTATCTGTTAAATTGAGCGCCATTTGGCATAGAATAAACCCGTGAGAACGTTTGCTTAAGACTACGTCCTGCAGAAAATATATCGGTTTTTGCAGTCAGTTGCTGTCAGCGGCGTGTAATAACATACGCTATCAAGAGCGCGGCTCATTGTAAGTAATAGCAAAGGAAATTACTGCTTAGGCTGGATGCTGTGCTTTCATTGTATAGCTTCAGTACACGGCATTGTAGCCAACGTATCATTTAAAGCCAACGCATGGTTCAAACGCAATCGTCCTGCTCTGTTTAAGTTTGTTTCTTGTTGTTGATTCCGTTAAACCTGGTTGAGCACCGTCCTGCTGCTACACTAATCTACTGGAGAAAGCGTGGATCCGACCAAAGGTCGATCTGAAGTGATATCTCGTTGTGGTTTCTGATAAGCAAAAAAACTAAAGATCAATGGGCTCGGCCATGCTTTAAATCCTCTCCGTCCCCATTCGAAGTAATGACCACCGCTGCCGTACCGAGAGAAGTCACCTGGTGATACAAGCTGAGGGTTTTCATCCGCAGATGTAAAACCCTTTAGTGCTGGTAATCTGTTCAGTATAGAGGTACCGAGTGAGAGAGGGTCAATATTGGCTGGCAATTAAGGAACTGCTAATTGCTAACAGATCTAGCACAATTCATCAAGCCTTACGAGAGTATCATGATTTCTAAGTTTGTAGAGGGTTGTCTCTATGTAGTGGTTGTGCTATACCCCTCATACGTGTATTTGGTATATGTGTACGTGCTTGGTGACATTGTTGTTGACGCTGACGTTGTTCTCGTTGTTTTTGCTGGCTGTATGTTGTGATTGGCTTTCGCTTCCACAGTCGTACGTGGACGATGCGTTTCCGACGCCGAACGGCGCGGGCGGCAGCTGCTCGAAGGGAGGCGGCTACGTCAACCCGTACCTGGATGTGGTGGCGCCAGTCCATCCCGGCCAGGACCCGTACGCCGATCCGACGTGGTCGTGCTATGGCGTCGGGTCGTCGGCCGGCTATCCCGGAAGCTACGGCGTCCCGCCACCTCCGCCCCTGCAGCCTCTCCAGCCGCTCGAGGAGGCGGCGCCGGCCAACGCCTACCACCCGAAGCCGTTGCCGCCTCTCGCGACGCTTCCACCGATGTCGTCGTTCTGCCGCGACATGGCGGGATCTCCGCCGCCCCTCATCAGCTCGCTAAAGCCTGCGTCCGCCGGCGGCGGCGGCTTCGTGTCCGCCAACGTAGGCGTAGTGGGCGGCGGCGGCGGGGGCGGCGTAGGCCTGCCGCCCACGCCGGCGATGGCCGGAATTCCCGCCGGAATCGCCGGCCTTCCGGCTGGCCTCACCATCAGCGGACCCGTCACGCCCGGCAGCTACTCGACAGCGGGTGGAGGTGGATCGCTGTCGTCACCGCCACCGCCGTCTGTCTGGTCGAATCCCACCGCAGCGCAGACGCCACCGCTCATAGGTAACGTTGGAATGCTGCATGAGCGTATATATATATATCGAAAATATTGCGATGATTTATTAATCATTTACCAAGCATTTGTACACTCGGCAGTGCTCGCCTATATATATATATATATATATATATATATGCGTGTGTGTATTACGGTTCATTGTTTGACGACGAAAGACTATGGCTCGGCTCATTATCTGAGGTGTCTCTTAGAAGTACGTAGTCAGGTAGCTAACCCAAAACCTATATTGGTGCTTCTAAGAAACGTCCAAGCAAACGTCGAACATGCGAATCTTGCTTCTCTGTCAAGTAGCAGCATATTAATCGATACTTGAGGAGTGCGGCGCTGCTACGAAAGCTAAAAGATGCCATCTTGCTTCGTTGTATGTTGTGGATTCCAAGCTCTATCGGTAGAGTGTATCACAATATAAATACGTTTCTAATAAGGTTTGCGGCAATTTGCGTGTGACATTTTCAGGCGCGACCGCGGCTCCAAGCAGATCGTTGAACCTTCTCGAAGTCCAGCGACCCGATGAGCGCGCATTCGACGAGTCTGGGGTGGGCGTCAGCCTGTCCGGCGAGTTTGCGTCGACATCGTCAAGCCCGGCTGCGGGCGTCGTCAAGACGTCGCCGCTCGTCGGCGAATCGAAAGCCGACCTAAAGCGAATTGCCAAGCTGCCGTTGCAAGTGTCGGCCGCCCTGCCGTCGGGCCATGGAGTCAAGCGTGCGCGAAGCGCGGCCTCATCGAACTCGGGCTGGCATTCAAGTAATTCGAACTCTGGCGACGGTGACGGCGACGGCTTCGGCGGCTCGGACATGGAGGATCTTGATCCGGAGACGAAACTCGAGCGCGAGAAGGAGAAACGGCAAGCCAATAACGCCCGAGAGCGGATCCGTGTGCGAGACATCAATGAGGCGTTCAAGGAGCTCGGCCGCATGTGCATGCTTCATCTGAAGACCGACAAAGCTCAGACGAAGCTCAACATACTGCATCAGGCTGTTGACGTGATCACCCAGCTTGAGCAGCAGGTCCGCGAGAGGAACCTTAACCCGAAGGCGGCGTGTCTCAAGAGACGCGAGCAGGACAAGAGCGATGATCCGGCGCTGGCCGGCGCCTTCGGTCAGGCAGTGGGCGCGGGCGGGGGTGGTGGAGGCGGTGGCGGCTCGTACGGCAGCAGCACAGCCCCGCTAACCACCCAGATGGCGCCGTCGTCAACTGCTGCATGGATGGACTACGGACACGGACCATCGGCGCTAGGTGCAACGCCAGCCGAACAGACAAATTCCGTCACCTAACGACATCTCACGCGGCGACACCACACCTCTAGTACTTAAGTATTATCATCCCTAGTGATCTACACGACTGTATCATACGACGAAAAGACACAAGAAGAATAAGAAGAAGAAGACAAGAAGATGGTGAAAAATAAGGGAGAAGGGAGTTGCAGGAAGTTGAAACTGATGGAAGCGACTCTAATGGGATGACAGATAATAGATATGATGATACTATGTCAATTAGGGAGTAATTAGGGACCTAAGCGGCCGCAGCAGCAACGTGCATGCATCGCATATAGCAAGAGGCGCATGGACATGAAAGCGGGCCGGGCGTAGGGGGGGGACGTAGATAAATGTGGGCATGACGAGTATCTGAGCGTCTGAAGAAAAACCCGAAAGTAGCGTGCGGGAGAATCCTGACGTGTTGTGTCGGTCAAAAGCCGTGACGGGCTAAGCAAGTGATGACAAGTCTGCACGACCGGCCAACGGAATATGAGCGAACAAACGATAAAATATATCGGAAATAAGCGAGGGCGATATTGGCATGCTGTTATCACCTTGATGGCATCCAGAGTCGGATAGAAAGGTCATGAGAAGAAGCATGGCAGCGGAACGGTCGACAGGCTGCTCGAGACGAAGTAGTCGGGCACGGTTCGACATTGACCACCACAAAGAGTGGTGGCCAGAGTTAGAAATGGGGCCCTCTAAGACACCAGTGCCGCGCTCTCTGCCGTTAAGAGCAATTGAGACACGTCGGTTACCGTTCTAGTAGCTCGCGGGAATCGAAACTAACGGGATCTATCTATATGGCGCGACCGCGGCGGCGGCCTTGGTCGTATTTGAGTGAGTTGAGTTCTTAACTTCTTCTCGTTCGCTTCCTCGGCCCTCTTGCTGTCCGCCCGTAGCTGACTGATACAGAGCGCAACGCAGAGACGCGGCACCCAATAGGTCGCTTCCGCATTCCGTTATGTCAAGACGTGTATGTATAGCGGGTTCCTACCGTTAGAGTCATTTCTCCGCCGCAATGGCGATGTTGCTTCCACAAATCTCGAACAAATATCGCGCAGGTTTTCCTCTCTAGTGTCGGCTTCCCCGTGGAGGTGGAACGACTATCATCACCACAATCATTACTAGTATTATTATTATCACCGTCGACATCGCAATCATGTGATATCACATATCATTTGATATCGTTTCTTTTGATATCATACATATGCAATCTGCAATCGGACCGAACATTGACGACAGCCATGGAGGACAACCGCGTGGTTGTAGTAGAAGTCGTAGTAACAGTAAGGCCCGTCATCGTCATTGGCCGTGGCGATGATAATCTTTACGCCTTATGGATAAGTCGTTATCGCATTCCATTATTTTTTTGACCCCCCGGGTACACTGGGACGCTGGTCAGCAGCCGCTGCTAGATCTATATCGATCGGAAACGTGTTGGTCACCCTGGCTCGAAGAACACCACCATGCCAAAGCAATTCAGGTCGGGTTGGGACACCAAGGGCCATTAGCAGCTATGCTGCGTTCATAATATTAATAACAAGAAGACGAATATTCATAACAAAGCTATGCGGGCTACGGCGGAAGATGATCATGGGAGGAGCTCATTGCAGAGTGTACATTACGAGTAGATAGACGTATCGACGGCGTTGTCTGTGTCATCGATAACGACGGACGACAACCATGTCATTGGCAACTTAAGAGAATGATCGACGCCCTTGCTGTACAAATGACAACAATTAATACTAATAATATTAATAGCTAATACAAATTACAGTGTCGATCTAGATACGCATTGATGATATATAGCGACCGCGTCCCCGAGCAATTAGGTATTTGACGGAACGTCATCAGACCAATGGCGCAAATCTAGAATACCACCATTAGAATTGCTGCTGCTGTTGCTATGAATTGACATGGTGACGCCAAACTTCAGCTCGCTGTTCTCAGGCCCCAACCGTTTCTTTTAAAACGGTTTTCTACCTTCGTAGAAAACTTTTAAGCACTACACCACATGAAGCGCCTTTCAAGATGAGGATGCGTAGCAGACGCAGCACTACCGACACAAACCCGGCAACATATACACACATATCACCGAAATCGACTGCCGAAGAGAACCTTTATCGTTTATGTTGCATAGGTCGGGCCTTCGTTACCGAACACCGAACTTGTGGACGCGTCTCTCAGGAAAATAGGTTCGGTAGGACGGCGTTCTACATTTTCGCTGGCACGAATCTACACATGACCGGGACGTATACCGGTAAACAAAAACAACGCGGTAATAACGAGGCCCTCTAAGTTTTTGGGAGCGTCATGGCGACGCCACAGCATAAGCAGCTGCCGTACTGCTGTGTCTGTACCGCAGAAGGCAATTATCATGTGCAGTTTTTAGTTAAGGTCGTGCGTCGCCTGGTTTTGGACACACGTATTTCTGGCATATATATATATATATATATATATAGTATTAGTAGTTATCTCGCTAACAGTAATTAAAGCAACAGCGTATTACGCTCTCTGGTATATCGGCAGACGGTCGAGCTAGATAGTAGTATTATTTACGTTCTTTGTTCAGATTGTTGTGTTGCACTAACGGCTAAACGGTTTGGCAACAGTGTGTTCGTTTTGTGTTCAGCCCATCGGTTTTTGCTGCTCGCCCTACTCGGTTAGTCTCTGCCGTCTGCGTCAAACGATGAGACGTAACGAAAAAAAAGTCTGTAGCTAACTGGAGCCGACTCGCGAAGGCCGCGGCGTTGCCGATCGTTACAGTTCTAGTAATGATAGTAAGAGACGATTGATGTCGATCGCATCTCTCAGTTGGGATGGATCTTGCTCGTATGCTTGACCAGAATGACCATGGTGCTTGACGTCGCCTATGATGCCGTCGACGAGCTCTCGCGTGTTCTTGCCTTCAGTCGTTTCACACTTCGCTGTCTTGGCCTTGAGATACAATACATGAGAAAAGTTGTGATCAATCATCAAGCATCTGTTATTGAGTGTCTGGGTTAATCAGTCGCCGCTAGTTATGAGCCGCCATCTTTTGACGGTCTCACATAGCGAGTAAGAATAATAATAGTAATAATAGTAAATCTGCAACGCATGCAAATACATAGGTACATGCGCATATTCACACACACCCACGCACGGCGCTTACAAGGCGTAAGCGCCGTGCTACGACGAAGTTCGAAACGACTTGTGTAAACACAGTGTAATCAAGGACCTCAGAACAGACCCCTTCCTAAAGAGTGGCCGGACCACTACAACGGGCACGTCGTGCGCGCACGGGTATGCACGCAGTCCACGTGAAGCGACGATGATGACGACGACGTCTGCTGGGTGCACATACATATGCAGTGCATGCAGACCATGGCATACGAGGCAAGCTGCGGTAGTGTAGTCTTAGCACCAGTAGTGGCGGGCTAGTAAACAACAGTCCTCTCTTACAGGCTACATATTTATATGGCGGCATGCTGCAAGCTTATTTTGGCTGCGCCGCCGCCACATTCGTGGGATAGGGCACCATAACTTGTGCTGCTCTCGAGAGATCTCCAGTTACACATACATGCAACGCAATAGTACGGCTATCTTCGCGCGAATGAACGGGACAGGGCAGGGTGGTGGTGGTGGTGGGAGTGCGGGTGAAGAAGAGCGAAAGCAATAGTTGCGTCGTTTGCACGTAGCAGGAGAGTGGACGCAGCAGGAACATCGAGATGACTGCACGACATTTGTGTTCTGGCTGTGGCCCGGACGCAGCAGTAGCAGCAATATAGTATCGGTATTTATTATAGCCGCCGACAAGAGGCACTCCGGGAAAGGGAGGAGGGGCTTATGAGGACTTTAAACAAGCGGCTCATGAAAACTTCTGAGACACCTGTAGGGTCCTCGACAAGAGCGGCGATCTCGCCACCCCCCCCCCCCCATCATTAGCATTTTGTTATTCGCTATTCCTGATGTCAGGGGTGTGAGACCAAAAGAGGGCACCGCGAGGTGACTTGCGATAGCAGTAGGCTGAGGCTGTTGCGCCGGTGAGAGAACAATCGACGATTATTAAGCTACGTTACGTTGGCATCCTTCGTCGTGTTGTTTAGTCGGGAAACTGCCAAACGTCAACAACTGTGCATTTATATTCCCAAAGCGCTTTTAGGTCATTTGCTCGTCCTCGTGTGGTTGCTTACCATACAGGCCAAAACATGTATCGATTAAAAAACGCCAAACCCGCCAGAGCATTTATTAGGCAAACCCACTAGTTCATTGTATGAATTGCTCTTTTGGAACTCCCTCCCCCCACAACTACACACACGCAGTATTCGGTGGCATGTTTACGGTTTAATTTTGAATATATATATATATATATATATAATGAATGTGGTTGTGTAAGGGTATCTCTTAACTAGCTATGAATTGAATCGCTCCAGTATTTCATTTCCTTATATTTACTGTCTGTGCTGTATTTACGCATTCCGAGTGTTGTACATCTTAGCATCTCTTTTGAGCTTGTGGCCAGGCTACTCATTTCGGACATATGTGGCAAGCGTTTATTATATCTATATTTTCTATTTGATTAAACTCACTACCTGCAATTATGAAAACTACAGTCATTTCCTTATGTTACTTTATTTTGCATTTTTCAAACCAATTGACGGATACGACGGGGATCAATATTGACGGAAATTGTATTATTGTTACTAACAAATGTTGTCGATTGTAATCGACGTCTGTTAAGTCGTGTTTGTTACTATGTATTTATACATTTGGTTCTGGCGCCTTCTGTCACATTCAAGCCTTGGTGGGTGGCAGCTATTTCCCATCATTAGATCTATTTATTTTATTTCCTTGCACCATATATAAATATATATATATATATATATATATATATATATATATATATATATATATTATGTACGCACACGCACACACGAGAGGCGCACGAATGAGTATGTATTAATTGTATAACCATTTACTACCGGTCTCGTCTGGAAGCATCATCTCATACTTTTATTTTTCAGCTGTTATTCTTCTTATAGCACATATATGGAGAGAGCTGTGGGGACGCGTCGACTCGCATATTTGCGCATAACTTATTATAATAATTCTTATTAAAATACATATGCTGCTCTTATGTATCTCTCTCAGGTAATTCAGCTAATTTGTGTATCTGCTGAGCTTTGGGATAAGAGACGCTTAACTAATATATGACTTTCCTGCCCTGGAATTGTGTCCCTTCTATTTTACATCGTATCTGCAATTTACATGGACGAAAGAAGGATGCTACTGAAGGGCTGAACTTTGATCTATCACATGTTTCATATAGGGAAGATGGTGCTACTGGAGCTTTCCCCTCTTCTGAGCAGATGTCTCGTTATGCCAAGCGGGGCTCTTTACCGGTTGACGCCGGCTCTTATTTTATACCATGAAATATCTCTAGTTTTTGTATTTATTTTTCAACGTTTTGTTTTCTAACGTAAAACCTTCCGTTGAAGTAAATAAGACCATGAAACACGACACACGATTTATTTAAGTTTCAGATGACAGCCAGCAGTTCGCGAGGTAATGTAAGAGTGATGTTGGCATTTTTGTGAAGCGCGAGTCTGAAGTGGAGAGTGAAGAGTGCACATCCAACTTTGAATATTATACTCGAATGTATGCGCGTGCGTATGTCGATGTTCGCAAAAGTCAGCTTCGGGTGTTGTTTATTTTTCAGTGAATTTCATGCAGAAGAATAGCTATGTATATAGTGCTGATGCTGTAGTATATATATATATATATATATATATGACATTGCGGGTACCATGAAGGTGGTAGTATGAGCATCAATGATGTAGAGAGGTACGTAGCGTGCATGCCAAGGCGAGTGAAGATAGGAATTGGCAATGAGGAAGACCAATGAACAAACAATACTGACCATATCTAGGGGCGTTGCAGAATGGTTGCAGAGCGGGGTTGTTCATCTGTTCAATCACATTTCATCGTGATAGTTCCGCATGACCTTACTACTTATCGGCGGGACGCGGTGCCTAGGTAGATCAGTCGGTTGAACCACTTAACATAGAATAGATAGAACGATGCTGTATTATATATATATGTATTGCGGAGATACTGAGATTTTGATGATGACAATAATAATGATGCGCTCAATAAATAAACTGAAGCACCCTGTAAACTTTTCTCTACAAAAATAGAAATTGCCTTTTTATTCGATAGAGTTACAATGAATTCAGATTTGTGTCTAGACTTGTGACGTGCTTAAGTGACTTGAAGCAGGCCCCGTGTTGAGCACGACAAATTTATTTCTAACAAGCTAAGAAGTCTTTTTTTTTTAAAACAATATTTGACAAACACAACTGCAGCAAACTCATACTATTCTGTTATATTTCATATATTGACATACATTGGCAAAGATATTGCGATGATATGCTTGACAGAAAACACTGATGGCCTCAAATCAGTTGCAAGTCTGCTAATTTTAGTGTAAAACACGAATACTCGGCCCGCCTCCATCTACCCAGTGGTCCATAGATTTTTATTGCATTGTGCTGCAAAAAGACTCATGGTTCATTTGGTTCGTGTGAGTTTGGACAACTTTGCTTTATGATTAGATATGTCAACACACCTCGTGAAGAGGAACTGTGCATGGCTCAGGATTTATTATCTGGAAGTTAACCTCACAAAAGCTCGCGATATCCACTCTAAGAGTTTGTGCTTTTTAAATCACGTCCTATTATGAACTCATATCTGCTCTTGCATTTGAGCTGTACGAATAAACGGAGATTTTAAGTAAGTACCGCGAGATTAGTTTAAACATGAAGAGTATATAGGTACATAAGAGCTTTGTATTTATAAATGAATAGGTTTCGATATATACACAGATCTATTTTGTTCGTTTAGCGACTCACGGTACAAGCCGCCTTACTCGTTTTGGTCTGGTGGATCGTAGGTGGTGGCATTTCAGCAGACTTAGTGGAAGAACAGTGGATAGCAGCCAATGTTAGAATTGCCGATATTTGCCGGAGAGTTTTTGCGGCGCAAATAACGTTTAAGCCGACAACTTGCTGACTGGAGGTGGAGGTCAAGGACTTTGAGTGGCACAGCATATTGGGCATGCTCGGCGCGCAAGGCAAGGTCATGCAGGCAAATCTGCCACTAAAGCAGGTGCTCCTTAAGGCCAATTTTATTTAAAGAGTATCTGGAACAGAGCGCATCCCGTGTTACACGACGGGTCAGACGATGCACGCAATACTGAATCATGTGGAGTGCCTAAAAAATAAATACGAGGTATTCTTTGCAGCTATACAGTTGCCCTCTGAGGAAGAAGCACGTGCCTCCTTAGAACAGAGGTGGCTCCCGAAGACAGCTTCCTTATGCGGACATACGACTGGTGATGGCAGCGGGCAAAGAAGCAATTGTTAACACATAAATTGGGTGCCTATGGTTGGCTAGGAGAACTCCAGAATTGATATCTCAATCTTGGTAATGGATCACCAATCAAAAGAATATTGAAGCCGCCATTCGCCGATCAGTTAACAGCACTGAACCACTCAGTCCCGGATCGCCTGCGCAGAGGTCCACAAGGCCCTGGACCGGGCCGTGGTTCGCCTTTCACCGATTGAGGCCAGACATGGTCTAGACCTGCGTCGTATCCAAGTGGGTTGGCCACTCCGTAGATCACCTTCTACGGAGTAGTAGATTCTTCTGAGGTGAGCCTGGGTACACGGTCAATTCACTTAGAGAGGGGAACCTCTACGTAAGGCTGCCATTCCAATAATGAAAGGCTGGATGGTGCTTTCCCGACAGACGAGAAAGGATTCATGCTGGTTACCAGCAACTGTGACAAAATTAATTGCAGCATCTTCGGCCACAGTAATTTTGGGGCAAATAAAGGTTTCATCTGGATCGACGCTGACAAGATCGACCATTTTCTCTAGCTTGTATACCGAACAGTACACTTGAGTAATTACGCACTGTACTGGACGTAGTTACTGGGTCAGTAAATTCTTGCGATTTAGCTAGTCTTCACGGGGGATTTTAGCAAAGTGTCCCCCACGTGATCCTTCTCGACCACTAACTCAAACGCGAGTTTATACTCCCTAATAACAAGCTTGGGCTTCGTTGGGGACAACTGGTTGCAATTCAGGGTAAAATATTATTTACCATGGTGTGCTTAGGCTTTGAGATCTTCTTCTATATCTTCTTATTAACTTGAAACGCGCCAACGGAACATTGGTTCACTGCGAAGTATCGCTTGCAGCGTCGAAGAGCTAGGCCATCCTTCTGATTGGCCGTCAGCTAGGGTAAGAATTATAGCGCATGCTGCCAGGTATCTAGGTTTACACCTTGATCGAGACTCCGGGGCACCCCAAATCTTCGCACCTCAGTCAGGAAGGCCCTCAATTTGGGTGACCAACTTGTTCGTCATGCCAAACAGCTACGGTCCCTGCTAGTCGAGGCTTCTTATCATGCAACCGCAAAATCCATAATATTATACTCGATCCTTGTATGAACTCCTCTAGAATCATCTGTAGTGCCTAGAACAGCGCAACTGTCAGCATATCACTAGAAGATCTCGATACAAGTTTAAAAAAAAGATATTCGAGGCAAAGGAACGAGCGATTCAAAGCCAATTGACCGAATTCTTCCAGCCTGAAAGAAACAGCTAACACTATATTCGGCAGACACAGCCCTCTTGAATTCACTGTATCGAATACATCGTAGCCATAGTTTCTACTGGTGAACATCCCACAATATACCAAACGATAAAACGATAAAGATATTATTTTGGGAAAATATTAAATTTATTACAATTGTGAGGTATGAACATATAAGCCAGGTCCATCATACCCTGTTCGCTTCCTGTCAATTCATTTAATAAACTAAATTAAATTTATATATTTTGTACATATACGTTTTACACAATAAGGTCTCAATATGTCGCCGAAGCGGTACGGTAAATCAAACCAGTCTTAGAATTACAGTACTAGAAAGAGGAACATCATACACAGCATAGTTCACGAGCCAGCACCTGACACGTCGTTAACGGCAATCACGCGTTATAACATTATTAAAGAAAAACTACACCGACTGAAAAAAATATTCTGGGTGGTTTTCTAACGAGTATACGCGGCAGAATAATCAAGCCCCACATAATATCGTGCCATCAGACGTCATTACTAAACTTTTTACCCAATGCTTAGGCGAAGAGCTACGTCTCTGGAAAAATGAGGTTCGCTTTTAGATTCGAGTATCTATAGTCAACTGGTTGCGTTCCACTTTCACTATAAATGCTGAAATCACTAGTTGATGAGCATAAAAGAAGATTTGTAGCAGCTATTTTTGTTGATGTGGAAAAAGCACTCGTTTTGCTGGATCATGCTCTTTTCAACATGGCATGCCTCTACTTTATTTAAGTATTGTTATAGATGGCACAAATTTTCAATTCAACTACTACAGAGTTATTAGGAAGCTACACCTAACCCATCGCTCTATTACCGCAAGCACATAAAAGCGCCTTTAGATATCTTTAAGTACATAATACCAGCCCTTGCAAATATGTCAAACAAGGGTCATGACCCCAAAGGCGACTGAACGGTGATAGGGAAGAGTTCTAGAGCCACCTAAGACGTTAAAGATCATCCGGGTTATAGTTCCGCCTAAGGTGTTAAATATCATCCAGGGAAACCTAAACCTAGATCACGCGCCGTCCCACTCCCCTCCGGTTCAGTGGCTGAAGGCGTAGGAAAATCGCCCCTCCAGGACTCGATGTACTGCTAAACAATTCCAAACCAGGGGGGGGGGTTTAGTGGGCATTACACGCGGATAGCATAGAGTCTAATACTCTCTGCCGTTGTCGAGTCCCACAATACCCGCCAAGAACTTCGGCGGAGGTGCGTAAATGCATTTTCCACCCCTATAACAAAGAGGAACCTAAACCGCACTAGGGCTGCTAATGATATTCTTGAGGTAACGGCACGTAAGCATGGACTGGCAGCTTTCTGCAGCTGCTATTTCTCGCCCAGTCCTTTTAAACGATGCAGTGACTGCTACTTTATACAGAAGAGGCAGGACAGTTTTTATGGACTTAACGCTGGTCAGCGAATTCGTGTTTCCTTCGATAGAGAAATGGCACGTTGCGAAGAAGAAGAAAGGATAGTATGAGTGATCACAGACACGTCCGTTTCAATGCTTCGAATACCCAACTCTGAAAATGCAACTGAGAAAGTGCTGGCAGATGCGTAGGGTTGATATGGAGATCTTGAAGGCTGAATTAGATGAGGGCTGTACGCGGCTCACGGAAAACCACGTAAACGAGCATCAGCCCTCTGCCATGTGTATTGCTGCATGCTGCTGAGGGCGGCGGGCCCTTCGCACCGGGGCAAAGGCCGCTGCTCACTCAAGTACTGATGAGATGAAGCGATCGCCAAGACAAGAAACGCATGCACTAAACTTCAATGGATCGCACACGAGAACGCAGAGCTGGTTGGGTAGAAGAAGTCAGAGGGAGGACAAGCCTCCGCGAAGCAGACGTGAGACAAGCCGATTTCCAACTAGCCAAGTACAGAGCCACCCGAACGAGACTGCAATGTCTCATCGCCAACCGAGTGCTATGTAATAAAGACGCGCACAAGTCCAAGCTCAATACAAACTTTAAACCCCCGCTCGCCTTAAAAACACTGGCTCAGAGGCAAAATGGTACAAACGTGAAACTCCGCTCCCCTTAAAAATGATTTGGCACATTTGGCTCACTCAGTAAGGAGAGCTCTGTGTCTAATCTGTGCGCAATCTCAGCGATATATAAAATACCCACGCTTAGTATCTCAAATTTTGTTTTTCAAAATTCAAGCAAGTTCATTCTTGCTGATAAGGTGCAATACAGACAATACTAACCCGATATCTATGTTAATCATGAAATTAGTTAATGATTAAAACATGCAAACATTAGCAAACAAAGTATATGCCGCGGTATACTCGGGTCTGTAGAACAATCGTGCAGATAGGCAACGGCGACTGAGACAGATAATTTGGCTTTTTTACAATTTTCTTTACAACTCGTTTGTTTGGGTCAGGACGTGCGACAGTCGTTTACTGCAAAAACATCACTCGAGGACCCGAGGCCGCAGAGCAGCACAATCTTATCGCATTATTCCCATTATTCATTTTTTATGAGGTGATTATCCTCCGTCGGCTACGGTATCGCATCATTCGTGCAGACGCTGCCATAATGAGGTAGTTGACTTGGCGGGTAATTTCCTTACAGTTCGTGTGTCTGTAAAAGAAAGAACATTATCAAACGTTCGTTGCTTTTTACAAACAGACACGCAATGACGAGCTCAAGAGCTCAACAAAGATCGCCATTTCTAATGACAGTACGGCAAAAGCCGCAGCATTGAAGATAGCCTCTAGTTGTGTTCCTTATTGTCGTTGTTGTTTTAGTTGCTGCTGCTGTTGTTTGTTGTCTAGTTGCTGCTGTTGTTGTTGCCTTAGTTGCTGTTGTTGTTGTTGTTGTCTTAGTTGTTGTTGTTGTTGTCCTATTTGTTATTGTTCCGCTTTCTGCACTAAATGGATGTTGATGTTTTCGACGTCGTCTGCTCTGTCGTCTGCGGGAAATATTATTATTATTATTATCAGTGGAAGGGAAGTAAGTATCTCCGAGTTGCTTCATTGGCCGTTGTTGTCGTTGTCGTCGTCGTCGTCGCCACTGTTTGTTGGTGAGCCAACCAGCTGACAGCGCAGCCATGGAATACCTTGACCCGTTTGACGGGTCGGCAGCCGGCTGACATTTGTCTCTCCATCTGTCAGATGTTCGACTTGATCGAGTCTACATTGCTGTGCTTGCTGTACCAATGAGCTTAAGGCGCTGTCGGTGCAGATTCGAGTTCGATCAATCTGCAAACTGTTGACAATGTGCTGATAAGCTGGTTCCTCTCTAAGTTTCAAATTGCTGCTGCTGCTGTGGCAACCCATGGCTGGTGTACATATATGCATTTATTATGGTTATTACAAATAGTAAGACCACCATAAGGAATTAAAGCATCATTCAGAGAGAAGAGTGTTCGCAGATGATGATGATGGTGGTGGTGGTGGTGGTAGATGATCAAGAACTTGATTCAGTGCCGCTGCAGGCAGGACTACCTGAGAGCGGCGCCAACTAACCGAGTCTGACAGCTGGGCCATTTTACGAACAAAAAAAATAGGAGATGTTTTAGTTTGACCGTTCTTGCATGGTGTAAACAAAAAGTGATGATAGGCAGTGCGATTCACGTAAAGACGCCTGCAGCAGCAGCAGCGTTGAGCAGCGCGGCACGTCGCCGTGGATTTTGGCGCACGAAAAATGTCCGTGTTTGCGTGCCCATCAACAACCTCAGCGCCAGCGGATTATTCGCCGCGATATGGCCGAACACAACCTGCAATTAGACTATTGGCCTGCTCGAAGATCCGACAAAAGCAACGACCGCGAACAGCTACAGCAGCAACAGCAACAGCATCGACAACAAGATATCAAGAATCAACAAGAATATCATCCGTATCATCCATACCGCGTAGGCTGCTTGGCGGCCTGTCGTCTCCGAACAGCAGCGCGGAGTTTCGCTGGCGTTCGTACAGAGAGACGTAGACGGGTACGTATTATACAAACATCCATACGCGTGCAGACATACGCATAACGTGACAAAAAACGGCTGTAACACTGTCGAGACTGAATAACGAATGTGGTGTATATATACATATATATATATATATATTTATATATATATATATATATATATATATATATATATATATATATATATTTATATATATATATATATATATATATATAGTTTGTCGAAGTTTAGATTCTCCCGTGATCCACTGATAGATCAATCAATGAATATAGCTCGTAAAGACCAATCATGTCACCAATGACGTGCCAAACAAACGACAAAGTGACTCAGTGCAAAGGTATGAAGGTACAGGGTCGGACTTAAGCATCCTAGAAAAGTTTGGGATTTTAAAATAAAGCGTGGTATTTACAACTAGTTAGTCGAAATCAACTCGCTGTCCTAAGATGGTTACTCTAAACTTCCATGTAGGTTTCTAAAGCTAGTGTACTGAACGGTATTTTGTCCAGTACTAAATTTTCTACTACTGTGCTTTCGCAGCATAATCACAGTGCAAGTGCCGCCGATGCGTTCTTTGGGCAAACCCAACGTGCGCCTTACAAAGAAAGATTTGTAATTGGGCAATTGCGTGAAGACAGTATCTTACTGTAGGAATATGTTTGTTCCAATTAATATTACGGAAATTTTAAATCTTATGTCAGTAATGTTTCCCACTAGAATTATGGCTGCGGTAGGCTTGCTACGCATTTCTTCGTGACAGCCGGGGCGTCCCCTGTTATTCCTAGCATAGCAAATGTGATTACGAGTTCAATATTTACTTCCTCAATTATAATGCACCGATCGTCTGCGGCGTACGATTCACCTCGACTAAATTGAAGTACTTTTGTTTTGGCGATGTTGAGTGTCAGTCAGTTGGTTTTCTTTGCACCAATCTGAGCTGTCACCAAGCCAGCTATATATACAGTATGTAGAAGAAAGGGCCTGCAGAGTCGCCCTAACTACAGTTCTCTGTACCTGTTCACATATGAGCCCCGATCTTAGTAGAAATTAGTTTTCTTGTAGCATGGCGCGTATTAAATTACGCTTAGTTTCCTCTACAGAATATACTCGGATTCTACGTACTTCCAGGGATTTGTCTCTTCTAATGCAGTGAAATGCAGTTTTAAAATCTATAAGGCGGCATATGTCATCTCTTCTTAATCTTGGTGGCTCTTTACGTGGTCTAGAAGAACAGCGTTAGACGAAGACCGTCCTCTTAGTAATCCATGGCATGGTAAAGCTGAGCTTACAGCGTCGTATAAGCCTTCTACAAGTCGTGAGGTTAAAATCTTAACAAAGGTAAAAACTACGCTAGTTAGCGCATTTTTGGCGCTCATTAGTGCAATTAGCGGTTGTTTCATCCTTAGTTTTGTAAACTGGCTGCAGAAAACGTTTCCTCTATTATTCTAGTATTTTACCGCTGCACACACACACAATTTAGTTGGAGCCCGCAGATTTACCAATTTCTTTTTGGGATTTGATTACTTAGGCGACCTCTTCTTCTGCAAATGCTCGTCAAACAAAGGTATTCTATCTCGAAGGTTGTATGAGGTTACCACCGTATACGCGCGTAAAAGGAAGTATCAGTTTACTATAATTAATTAGTGAATTTGGTGGAGTGGTCCGTTTTGGGAGGAGTATTCATGGTTTGTAACGCTTTCTTGTACGCGTGTCACGCACTGAGTAATGTCATATGCTTGTTTATTTTCTTGTTTAATTTTTTAAATCCCGTTTCGTGTCAGCGAGACTTTGCATTGTTCATCAAACCTTGATTTGTGAGCAGTGGATTTGCGTAGCGGCTTCCATCGGCAGGAAATCTTAGTTGCCCACCGGATAGCTCTTTCAATGACACTGTCATTGTCTGTTGGCTTAATTAGTTGAAGTGTTTGATGCTCAGTGAGTGGCTGAGGGTGTGTACTGAAAGTTCATCGGTCTTGTTGGGTCGATGCAAAATGAACGTGATTTTATAGTGTTTCCGATGAGCTGAGAGGGTTGAGCACATATCGCTGATTATTGTTTGTGCTGCTGTGCTGTGACGGCGTAAACCACACTTCTTTCATTCTAGCTGGGGCACGCAACCTTATTTTCGTTCTATATCACCATCGACAAAGTCGTTTTCGCTTGAGGCATTAACGATTTCAGTGATTCACCGTTCTATAACATATTTTCGTTTTGATTCTGTGAGTGCACTTGGGTTGCTTGTTGTGTGATCATGCGAACAAATTTTTATTGTCGCTGTGTGTTAATCTCACGATAATATCATTGCGATATCGCTCTTTTCGTCAGCTTGTCCTCGCTTAGTTTCTGCGGTCGTCGTTCTCTCTGTGCCGTATATTCTAATTAGTTTAGTTGCCCGCGAAAAGGGCAAACATGTATTCCTTCCGACCACGTTCTAGGGTCAAGTAGTTCGTTAAATTTGTTGGCTATTATATTGATATGCAAACTATTATAGTACTATTAGAGCTAAGCGTATCTCTGAACGTTCCGTCACATTAACATCTGCACCGCCTTCCAACATGTGTGCTACATAAATTTGATGTGCTTATATATGTGTGTGACAAATTAAGACGGCTTACAAATAACGATTTCATACGAGGTGTTTCGTCTTGAACGTCTTGAGTTTTCAAATCCATCAATTTGTTTCGTGCCAGATGTTGTAGGTTGTTCACGATTCGTCCCACGCGTTCTCCTTTTCCAACTGTCAGCCAATATTCTTGCACCCTCTGTTTGGTGTGAACATAATGCTGTTGCTTCGATGTTGTTTTGGCTCATCTTGCGTACGCAAACGCAGGGAGCTCCCGACGTTGATACTTGCGTGCGAATTTTGTTGAGTATTGCTTCTACACGTCTGCACTACTTATTGTCGTTGTGATACTTGCTGTTGCGGTGTTGGTTGTATGTTGCTGTACAAAAAGTGCAGTTTTTTACTTGCTTGATGTCTACGACAAGTGGCACATAGGGGGCCTGGGTTGCTGTGAGATGATTGTTTGAACCACTGTGCACATATGGCTGCGGTAGCACGTCAGTTGAGGCTTAAATTAATTAAAAATACATCAATGCTAGAGCACACGCAAACTGTGCTCGCTTGGGGAGCGCCATCTTTAGCAATGTTTTTTCCGATGACTACTTTTACAACAAATGTTGATTATGAATACGTATATGGTGTTTGAAAAATAGTCGTCTTATTTTAAATCTAATTAGAAATATACTGAGATCATCAAAGTGACATAAAACATATGAACATTAAGGTATTTGTAAAATTATGTATTTTGAATTTTAATAAAGATATCATCTAATTTATATTAATATACAATATCGGAGGGGTGGTGACTTTTTAGTTTTACAAACTGTAGTCGGGACATCCAATATTTTAACATATTTAAGCATAAACCAAGCTCATTTGCATGAATGCACGCTTCAATGTTGGTCGTTTGGTTGCTGATGGTCGGATTGTTACCGTACACTTTACACTTCAAAGCATTGAACAACATTAAATCTCTTCAAGACATTCAAAAGCGTTAAATCTCTCAATTTAAAAGTCAAGATCTCAAAGGTAATATATTTGTTACGCGAAATTATCCGTCCGCAACATTTTACAACTGTTATCTTCACACAATCAGCATCACGCTGCATCATTTTGGATGCCCAATTGGCGAACTGTAGCTGCTTCCTGATAATCCGTAACCTTGTGCTTTCGTTCAGCTGAATTCTTAAATTGAGACCGTCGCCGAACCAATGTTTTACAATTTCTCATTCTCGCGTTAATCCATCTTATATGTGAGGGCCCTACCCTGTATATATATATATATAGAAGTTCCCACGATTAGCTCTGTCTCTCCATATATATATATATATATATATATATATATATATATATATATATATATATATATATATATATATATATATATGTATATATATATATATATATATATATATATATATTTATAGAGCTTTTCAAAATGATTACTTCCTTTTCGTGTTGTCGCTTGTTTATATTGTGTTGTGTATATATAATATCTAATTTCTCACAATGCATGTAGGAATGCATTACCGAAGCGATCTCCGTTCACCGAGGAGGCGCGAGCGAGCGCCAAGAACGCCTAAGATGAGCGTGGCGTGGACACTACAGGATCATCGGAAGTACAGCAACAGCAATAGCACCCGAAACCGCTGACATTGATGTTGGCAACCCAGCATGAGCTTCGTGTGGCGATCAGTCAGCTCGTTGCTCGAAACTCGTTGCCATCATCGTCACCATCATCAATCTGGCGATCTGGACTGTCCGTCATGGACCTTCTCTGAGCCCATCTACATCGGCGGGAGGGATCGATCAAGATCGAGGACAATTCATGCTTCAGTGAAATTCGAGTCGAGGCGAATGCATCGCGCCATCCTCGCCATCTCACGATCGTCGCGCAGGGTACGGCGGCAAGTGCACGACCTGCGACCGAGCTGCTGAGGGCGGCACGATGAAGAGCCCCGGCCCGAGATTTCCCCGGCGTCGCCTGCTCTCGCTGGTGCTCGCGTCGCTGTTTGGCATTACCACTATCGTCGGCCTCAAGCTCTGCCACGACAAGTTCCGCCTCTACCGAGAGTTCGCCGGGTAAGCATTGAGCATAGAATTTGTTTGTGAAAAAAATGCCGCGGGCAATTCCGAGTCTGAGGCGAGTGCAAGGGGAAGGCAGCATGGTGGGGTGGTGGTGGGGGAAAAGTGGGAAGGCACTTTTTTTTTAGTTTAGTGGGGTGTAAGTCCATACGGACGATCAGAAGTCACACCGTCACTAACAGCCAGTGACGCATCAGGCATTCCCGACATTTCCAGTATAAAAATACCTGCTGCTGTTGTTGTTGTTGTTGTTGTTGATGTTCTTGAAGGTGAAAGTGATCACAAATCTTTCCTCCAGGGCTCCACGGGGCTCTACTCTGGACTGCATGCGGTCTTGGAGAGGGAAATCATAACATTGCAAACGTGAATGATGTCTGGAAATTAGGCAACTATCAATTTAAGGCGAAGTGTTTTAGGGTTGGCTAAAAAGTAACCTATATATATATATATATATATATATATATATATATATATTGCGCGTCTGTAACTTATTGGTCATTCTAATCAAGTTGCGTGTTTTTCCTTCACAGGCTGGAGCGACTTAAGAGCGAAGTAGCCTTGCTCGAGCAGAACGTTGACGACCTCGCTGCCAGTGCCGTAGAGCTCAATAGCCGACTCGAGAGGTTAGCAGACTGCGAAATGCCTCCTCGCTGTTAACTGGCAACAACACCCAGCCGCCTACGGCCGCCCAACAGCAGCGGAAACCGCAACAGTATCGTGTTTCTTACGAAGGCGTCAGTTGACGTCTCGAGCCGCCTCGCTGGCAAACGCCAGCCTCAAACAGGGTCTTCTTTCGCACGTGACGATAGCAAACTTATATATATATATATATATATATATATATATCTATACACACTTAGATAGATAGAGCTGGTGATGGTGGAAACGCGTGACCGCAAACAATGTAACGCTGTTATCAGCCCGCCCGTCCCTCCTTCCGTCCGCGTGGTTGTAATTGATGTTATTGTTGCTTAGAACCCACTACTGGCGGTGGACAAATCTTAGTTAGGGGTTAGCACAGTTGAGCACTCGGTTTCCGCCAAGACGCTGAATTCCCTGCTGAACAAGAAGGAAGGGTCTGCCTCTGTACGTGTTACATTTGTTAAGACCTTGCATGCGTAGATACATGCATACACACACGTATAGAACAAACGCACGTGCGACATTACGCGTACCAAGCGGTGCCGAATCGTGTCAATATGTGTAGTGGTTAAAACAAAACGAGTTATTTTTTTGTTAGAGTTCTTACTTAGGTACAGCTATTAGTTCTTTCTAGTGGTGCTAAGTGGCTGCCGGCCCAAAAGCGTTGGCAAGCTTAGGTGAAGACCAGGTAAATGTGATTAATTGACCGCCGAATACCGATTAGCCAGCCTAGACAAAGCCTTGTTGGCTTAGAAAAACCGCATCCGATAGATGATGCATTGCTGATGTCTCTACGACATCAGCTACGACACGATCTACAATTCTACGAGAAAGATGTTCGCATTAAGTTTAAGCTGTTCCGCCGTTGTGCTAAAAATCGCTCGCCGCCCCCTCTCTTCCTACCCTTCTCTAGCAATAGGTGATTTTTTACTACACTAATTACTATTATTATTATTACTAATCATGCTACAGCGATTTTGAGATCTAAACATGTGCTACTGCTATCGTTTACTTGTTGCAGACTGTTGAAGTTTTACTTCAACCAGCGCTGTCGAATCAAATGTCGTTTGACTATGCCGTGGTAGAAGAGTTGATGCAGTTGTAATTACTATTGTCACGTTTATTTATTTGACTTCAAGTTTATTTGACATGTTAGAAAGCCATTGTTAGCATTTGTTACAATCTCTTGTACTTATATGGACAAACACGCACGACATTACGCGTGTGCAACAAGCTGCGCTGGAATTGTGTCAGCCACGTCAACGCTTGGCGTTTGTCAAACGTTGGAGATTTACCAGCTTGCGAGTTCGGTATATAACATACTCGTTCGTGTGTTGCTAACGCCTTCGGCAATTTATGAAAGCACAAACGAGCACACGGCCAGATTTAGTAGGCTTATTATTACCTGTAATCTAGAAAAACTACTTACATTTTAAGAGATAGTTGGGAGCACGCAGAGGAGTGTGTCGAACTGTAAAACTTCACTTGAATTGAGACAGTATGGATTTTCTAGACTAACCTAGTGCTAAAGCTAGTCTAGTGTAACTGTACAACTGGTTGCCTTTGATCCCTAATCCGCCGTGCAAAGTACGCTCTTGGATGATATGCCCAAGTAGTTAGAACGAGTTTAACCACACTAATTTTACTTGACCACTGTATTTTTTAAATATGCATACCTCTGTTGTATGCTCTAAACGGGCTATCTTTCCATTTGGACCATCACGCAGTGTATGCTTTTCTAGAGAGGTATAGGCGAGTACTTGACAATGCAATATTTTTAAGCAAAAGAGATTGATTTGCCCGCTAATCGTTTGACAAGATGTCTTCTTATATCCCATATACTTTAGAGCGTTGATTTTTCTATTTGTTGTCGCTGTTCACAGAGAACGGAGAATGATTGCGAATTGCGCTTAACTGTGCAATATGAACATTAAAAAAATCTAGGACAGGTTATTGTAGGCCAAGTATAGGGTGATGAGATGATAAACAAGTGACTCCCACAGCACGAAAGCGGTTTGAAAGATTGCCGGCCAGTGTCTTCTGAAGCGACCTGGTGATCAAGCTTTGACGCGGCAGTGAAAAGCCGTCCTGGGCCGAGGTTGGCGCGGCGATACTTATGCTTCCCTATCCGTATCCGTTAGTAATAACCAGCCGCCCCTTGATCGAGTCAGTTGACAAGTTTGACTGCACGCTGAAGTATGCGAACGACTCGTGATTCGTGCGGATTCGCGGTCACCGGCTGGGGCCTTCTCTTACTCTTGTACCTGCATAGTCATAGTGGTAGTAGTCAAGTAGGATGTGATAATTCGCCTACTGGCCAGCCGAATAGAGTAGGATTAGGCGAGGCAAACTTGCCCATGTCTCCCTAGTCACTAGTCGACGCAAACATTTAATATATATATATATATATATATATATATATATACACAGCATTTCGTATTACCGATTAATTGACTCCTTTCTTCAGCCAAATCTATTGCGATGGCTTCGTTGTTGCTGCCACAGGGTGTACGATGTTAATAAAGCCATCATTATTAACACGCACGATCTTATTGTCCTAAAACAGCGCGTACAAAGATATATATATATATATATATATATATATAAGCAGAGAGATATAAAGAGCATTCAACAAATGCCAAGAGGAAAAGCAAATTACTCAGCATTTGAAAGGCTCATCTGCGAGTACTCAGTTTGAACTACGTCATCTCGCATTTTATCGTCTCAGTCAGATCCGTCCCTGGTCGCTGCATTACGTTTCAGTCACAGATGTAAGGCCGATTATTGTCCTGTTTTGACCTACGCTTTACTTTAGCGACCTTAAAGATGTCTTTGGAGGTCTACAGTGACAAAACATTTAAGGCTATATCCCTTTGTCACAATTGCTATCACTGAATCGAGAGACTAAACGTTGTTCACGGCTGGTTGTAAAATGCTTTCGACGTAGTCAATTGCCATCTGTATTGGGTATTGTTGGATTATCAAAACCATGCTTTGCAAAATGCCCAAGATCATTACATACGAAGCAAGACAAAATATTGAAACATGAAGAAATTCAGATTATCGCGTATGCTTTAACTAAGCTATTCCCGTTTTGAAAGGACAATTGTTAAAGACGCGCTAGTTTGTTTCTGGCGCTGTTGTACAAACTCAGCTCTATGCTGTTTGCAAGTAGAGTTCAGTAGAAACTATGATCCATGAAAACACCGGCGGACGTTTGCCACGCAAATCAAGACGAAGCGACGTGAATAAATAGTTCTCTTTTTACTTTATTCATTTTGTTGAAAAGCCTTCGTTCGTCTTTCGTTCATAGTTATTCACAGTGCCCATCGTCGTCATTGTAGTTGTTGCTAAGTGTCTAGTGTCTTGCACCTTCGTGCGTCTAATAGTACAAATAAGTATACTTGTAGTAGTAGTAGTACTAATTCTAGTAATTCTAGTATTACTAATCGAGAACGATTGTATACACCAACGCTCTCGCTGTCGTCTTTTCGTAGCATACGATACGATCAACGTCTGCTGTTTTTATTAAGAATAACATGCTAAAATTCAGAAATACAAGTCCACAACCTATCCTTGTCATCTTATTACATTCACAATTATGCACAAATGTATCTATTGGTGTGTGCGTCAATGCATGTGGTTATATAAAGAAAAGGTAATAGACGAAATAGGCTTATAATAGAAAAAACAAAACAAAATTACTTATGCTGCGAGAACACTTCAATTGATGTTTTCCATTGCGGTCGGTCTTAAGAGCAACTGGAAAAGAAAAACCGGAGACGAGGAAGCGTGGTTCGAGGTTATCTCCGCCACGAACCTTTGGACTGGCATAAATTACCACAAACACTTTAAGCCCGAGCTGAAGCTCTGGCCTGCCAGGGGGCTAGCACGGTAAGAAATTTTCAGGCGGTGCCAAAACGGAACAATGATCTGTAGCGCCGTCAGTGGCTGAGTATATATATATATATATATATCATCAAATAAAGAACACATTACTTGACTTACTTTAGGCCAAATGCATTTTTACGGAGTAGACACTAAGCTCAATTGAAATAAAGTTGTGCCAGCCAATGCCTTAAATTGCTGAGGGTTTTTACCATATCGGCAAATTAACACTTAAGGCAAATAACAGGTATACTCGTATATATATACACACAAGACACACATACAAGCATGCTCAGCCTACACCACCCTGGTTCGTGTATGCTGGATTATATATATATATATATATATATATTGAGTGTTCTGATACAGTGTTATGCATGCGGGCATCAAGGCAAGCGCTCGATGCAGACACCAGGCAGGATGAGAATGCGTGGCTTGGACAGAACCGTAGTGATTAAGCGAGCGAAATTCCACTTTTATGTAGAGTAACAAACAAATACGAAGTTTTTTCAAAAATAATAGTATAGTAGTATATATTGCTTTGCGCTTTCGGAGGCCGATTTGCCCGCTCTTTGAGAGTGGCCCGGCAGCACTGGCAGGAATCCCAGATTTCTTCACGTTCCAACAAGGTAAGGCCGTGAAAGATACCTCGACGTAAACTGTCCTTCATTTCGACGCCTTTCGGGCCTCTTCTTATTTGCGTTTCCTTAGCTCGATCCCTACATTCACCGGGGAACTCTTGCCGACATATCACCAAAGGTCATTAACAAACCAATGTTGTCACAGAAAAACTAAATAAAGCTATACTCTCTTTCTCTCTCTCTCTCTCTCTCTCTCTATATATATATATATATATATATATATATATAGTATATATTATAACTCCCATTTCAAATGCTTGTAACACGATAACATGGTAGTAATACTCATAATGAATGCATTATAATTATTGTTCGACGTCTTTCGTCAAGTCGTTGATTCGCCATTATAAACCTTTCTGGGCTAGTTTCTCGCCTCCTATTATAATAAGTAAGTATATCGGCGTTTCTCGGAAGCATTTGGAATCTTGTTCCTATACACGCAGAGTGCCATACGTAAAAATGTACAAAAACAGTGATCTAGACTTAACACGGTTTGCTGGGTGGTCTGTAATTGTGGCTCATGATTATCTTACATATATATATATATATATATATATATAGTATTTCACAAAGCAGAGAATGTAAGTGTTGCTAAGCCGCTAGGCCCGAAAACCAATTGTCACCATTTCCCAACCCCGTCTATATATATATATAACAGTTTCACCGTTGTTTGTTGCGAATGGCTCTCTCTCTTGCTGCTGCGTTCTGCTGCGGTATCACTCGTTTCGTGCATTTGTCCGTGCTGATGAGCAAAGAGCTCTGTTTCGTTCATGTGATACTGCTCGTGCAGGTGCCAGACGCTCGCACCCACCCCGAACGCCAAAACGAACGCGACATGCGCGACGATCCATTCTTGGCGCTTAGCGGATGACACACGCACGAGCAACGAGTCTAGATCAGGAGGCTTCAGACTCACAAAGTTGAAGTCACAAGCCGACTCAGAGGGGCTAACTGATGGCGGACATCGGTTGTCTGAGATTGTAGAATCTCAAGTAGGTTGTCGCAAGGTCTCACACGACCCCCCGGGATGAAACCGCACAGATGAGAAAAAGCCGAGACGATAGATGGTGGAGGATATAATCTCGTAGTATAGTCTTCCTTCTTCTTCGGATGGCCTTCTTCCATTTCCCGCAGTAACCTGCAAGATATACGCTGCTCGCCCGCCGTCTAAAAAGCGGCGGTGTAAACGCGGCGGTATGTCGGCAGCCACTCAACCCTACCGCCGCACCTTTGAACGACGTCTCGCGTCAAAGTCCTAGTTCGTGTAGCTTAGCTACTGTAGGCACCACTGCATGACAGCGAAATCCTTTCCGCCGATCGATACGAACCGCGAGTCGTCCGGTAGAAAGACCAGACTGGCGATCTGGCCCGAGTGACCGGTGGCTGTATGATACAAACAACGTGGCTCGTTCGCTGGATATACAAACAGCTTCAGCCTACCTGTAATGGGTTAAACGCACACACACACATACACACAGCGCAACCACAAATAGACACAAGTGAAACGCCAAAATGGTTATGAGATACGGTTAGCGCTAAGGCGGCGGCGTGGTCTAGGCTGGGATTAGTACACTAGTCATAGGTTGTCATCTACCGGGGTGTCGCCGGCTCGATTCCTGTTGTTGTTGATTGAGAATTTTCTTTAAGCGTGATAGGAGTTAGCGGCTATGATGCTGCTGCCACAAGACCTGTTGGGAAAACCCTAAGTATCCAAACTATGTCCTGCATGTCCTTTCGATACGATATCTCGATATATCTGTAACGTAGGTTATGTCACTATGCTAAATAATATCTATGTAACGCAAAACAAACAGATGCAGACGGTGCTCAACAGGAAGACTCCCTGTTCCTGAATTTGATTATTTACGTCCCTCAGACAACGCGTATGTATACAAATGGCGATTTTTTAGAAAAGTTGGAACGATACTGACACAAAGTCAAAACGACATTAAAAATGCTATCACAGAACAAAATCCAAATTCCATTGACTGGAGACTACAAGCACTCTGACTCTTAAAGTCATAGACATCGAATACATGGTCTCTTCCAGGCGACTATTTTGAATAAAGCACTTGCGTGCTCATTAGCAGCTATACACGGATTTCGCAGTCCCGATAAACGTTATTACTTTCAGCAAAATATATAGCGCATTATTTATGTCACACATTTCTAGGTACGTGCTAGTCAGGCAAAGTTTAGCTCTCACAACGGGGTTTGCATAAGCTGGCTTGCCGCAAAACCCCAGGAGGTTTCTAGAGCCCAAACGGTTGTCGATATCTACATTCATACTATCAGAAGTTCGGGTGATTGTGACACCCTTTCAGCGGGGGAGAAAATTCCGTCGCAGCGTGCGTAACAAGTGCAGCAGTAGTGTCTCGCATACAGCTAACGTCAGAACGGCAGTGCTATTTATCGTGTGCTACTTAGTAGTGGTAACAATACCACTGCATACGTACATAGAACGTTCTGTTAAAGTAGAACGTATTAGGTACTAGCGAACGTAACTTCTTGTCCCAATATCTTTCCTTCCGTAACCACAACGTGGCAAGAATGTCTTACCACGTTCACCTGTTAAACGTTCAGCATGGGGTGCCGATCGATCGCTATCATTCACCCATTGAATATGTGTAAACGAATACGAATACACAATGTAAAATGTTCGCAACATACCGCACTCATCACCGGTGGCCAGCAGTTTCTGGTTATGCGAGCGCGCCACGCAGGAGATCTCGGAATTCGGAGGTTGCTCGGCCCACGCACCGAATACGGTAAAGCCAAGAGGGCACGTCTGACTGCTCCACTTGACGTCCTTCACGTGGTTCGGATTTGTGACCGGTCGACAGATTGTTGCGTTCCCTGCAATGTAATCGGCATGCATGAGATATATCTGCAGCGAAGAGCGAATCAATCTTCCTACACATCCCACTCCTCTTCTGGAGAAGAGAGAACGGGAAGAGAATTAGAAAGATAGGCAGATGGCAGAGTTTCTCGAGAAAGACAAATTATATATATATATATATATATATATGTGTGTGAAGTGAAACATCAGAGGCTCTACCTAGATAGCTATGTATGGCTAAGCGGTTGATCAACTGTCATCAGTTTAGCAGTGTTTATATATATATATAAAAAAACACATACACATAGTAAATGCGTTTTACGCCCATACATATAAATACATGGTAGGTTAGAGAAGCAAGCCAGCACAGTTATTCACTAAAGTTTAAAGTTGACCACTTACAGTAGGCGATTTCGTAGTTGGCGTTCGTCGTCTGAAGATAGGTGCTGCACTGAGACCAGTCGAGTTGGGTTGCCGCGCTTCCATGGCCCTAAACCAAAACAAAAGCACTGTGCTATCAGTTCTGTTCGACAGCGAACATCTTACATCTTAGTTCTCGTAAGCATATTTGTAAAGTAGCTGTACTTTGAGTTGGATTCCAGTCAGACATAAGCACAAGGCAGTTGATGGACATTTGCAACGTTTGAGACACGAACAGAGAGCTACTTAGCTCGATAACGTTCCGAGACGTTGCCAAGCTTCGCCTACGCTAGGGAGTAATCATCATACTCAGGGTCAAGCGAGTAACGCCGAGCGACTCACGGGCTACACCTGTTCTGGCTTTCACCCTCCACACAGCTCGACAATTGATTTCTATAAAAGCCATGTAAATCAAATCATAACAAATATGTGCGATGCATATCTTGCACATGCAGGCCTTCAACTCCAAAGCTTAGGATCAACTCAAATGAATGGAGTAAGCAGCATGCAACTCACTCGCTTTGAACAGTATATATATATATATATATTGGGGACAAAACAAATGGCTACCATATCTATAAGCCAACAGCGATCGTATCCAAACCACGCGTGCATGCGTGCGTTCGAGCATTAGACGAGCCCGACTGAAATTGCGAGCTTTAAGTAGCCGCAGCAGCTCTCCGTAGGAGACGACATTGCTCTCGTCAATCAGTCATCACCAACTGCTGCTGCTGTTTCGTTACCTTCTTCCAATTCTAGCTAGTTCAATCATACCCAAAGCTCGAGGAGTCTTTTTCGGATCCTATTCTGCTCCTCGGTGTACTTCTGCACACAGCAATAACACGACATATCATTGTAGTTGTTTTGTTGGTGACAGATCGGGACCCATAATTGGAGAGTGGCGGCGGTGGTGGCAAAGATGATGAGGTTCATGAAGTCATTGTTTTTGTTGTCATAGTGTTGTTGTTGTTTTTGTTGTTGTTGTTAACAACGTCAATGCCGATGTTGGTGGTCGGTCGGGGTTTCACCCGATGTAACCGAACGTAAATGCCCGCCGACGCCATGTCAAACGGGCATCATGACATCATTGCAGTCATTACCATCGCAATACCGCCAAAATCATTATTATGATTTAGAATCATTATTTTGATTCTCATCGTCATCATCATCATCAGCATCAGCATTCCACTCCAATTCATTCGAAGCGCAGCGTGCGTCAAGGAGATCGTGGAGGAGAGGTGGAGTTAGTGAAGGTTAATTGTAACTTCGCGCGTGAGGATTGTGAGGTCGCGTTATCTCTTTGTCTATCCATGTATCTATAGCACCTCTAAATAGAGCCGCGTCAGCGCCTATGACCAAAAGCAGAGCACGCGTCACTGCACTACAGAACCCGAGCTAAGCTGTCAGAGCTCACACTTATGTACACACACCACACAGAGGAGTGTATCAAAACATAACGACCCTTGTCGAACTGTGCTCATAATTATTGTTGTTGTTGCTGCATAGTTATTGTCGTTGTTGACGTCAACGTCAAAGTCGATATTCGTGGTTGTCCAGGGTGTTGTTGATATTCGAGGTGAGCTAAGTTTATAATTATTGTAATTTCATTTATTTCTCAATTTTTTTTATTTATTTACTTATCACCCAGAGATCGGCTCCGTGTGTAGCCGGTGACAACAACAACGACAACAACAACAACATATGATAGTACCTAACTTTTTACATTTTTCACCCAATCACGATATCACAGAAAAATTACTAAGTTGATGTGATAAACTAAATGACCAACTAAATACTTCTAGTTTCAATTAAAGCAGGACAGATATTTAAAGGTGCTCATTGTGTCAACAGCTTCATAGAGAAACCAGACACGTGACAGGTTAAAGCGATTTTAATACCTACTTTTCTAGTAGGAAAAGAACATGACAGTACCAATCATTTTTGTAGAAATCATCGTTTTTCCAAAAGTTCGGACATATATAAATTTTGTTGGGCAAATCTAAGATCTGCTCTGGAGTTTCATAAGAAACGTGCCGGGTCAATCAGATCGATCTAGCCACAGCACAGTCGCAACGTGTTTCAACGTTAAAAAATTGTATTATAAGTGCCAGCTATAATACGCTTGACGCAACTAACTCGCTACTCACCGAACATCGTCCAATCCGGTTGAATTTTTTGCCCTCTTCGGACACCTGGTACACATAAATGAAATTGTCCCGCGAAGCCAATGCTAAATATTGACCACCTGAATAGAGTCAAAGATTCATCAAAGAAAAACACGCATTCGTTACAATGATGTACAAGTAAGGAATTCCCAAAGGAAAACGGCGTTAGCATTTAGCACACATTCACAAGGTCGTAAAAACAATGTAAATATCAAGTACCTGCTTGCCTGGATTATACTATTGTTGGAGATTACCATAAACGAACTACTATGTGCACAGCTGCCCGTTAGGTTTATTGGCCTAAGCACTTATTCAAATAGCAATAAATAAAGAGTAAATCAAACCAAGCTCTACAAAAACTACACCTGATTGTATCGAGAAGGATATGCGGATACTCACTGGGCGAGAAGCGTACGACATCGATGGGCTCATTGCCATCGTGATGAGCCGCGTACACCTTTCGCGTGTTCGCACAGAAAGCGCTCCAATTGCCGGCTGTTGAGGCGACAGCGATCACAGAACCGCAGGGCGAAAAAGCAACGCTTTGCACGGGCTCAGGCCATGGAAGAGACCACACGACTGAGTGGCTCATCGAATCAACCAGATGGATCTAGTGTAGAACAACACGTATCCCAGATGGTCATTGACGGGACCATCAAGTCATCAAGTTATGAAAAGGAGACAAGAAGATCACAAAAAACCACCATCAAAAAAGAGATTGTTTACAGTTAGACGGTTAGAAAAGACCAAACAAGACATCCGTCAAGCGTGCATGCGCAACTACGTATAGTGAAGGCAACCCTAATACAGCAAATCACGTTGCCTTACGTTTAGTTGATCATACTATTTTAGCCACTTCAATAAGCATGTTATGGCGTGCAGTTTTCTCTTGTTCGCTCCTCTTCGCACAGCGATCTATTTTCATGCCTATTTTTCTCTCTGTTGTGATTCATATTAGTTGCTTATCATCAATGAGTTGCCCGCCAAGAGACCTTGTATCGATGCCTGTACAACCGCCAGTTCAATTTAGAGCTTTCTACTTTCCTAGGCAATATGAATGTCGCTATATACTATAGAACGCCTACGTTGTATTTTACTGCAATAAATACACTCGGACCCTGTCCACTTGCTTGGAATTGGCAATGCTTGTAGCGCAGTTTGTCTTTTGGTCTAGTCTAAAATGGATCGGAACGGTGTACAGACAGCGCCCTCAGACGCCCGGCGACAAAACTCACATGTCCGTCGTATCCCGCGCTCAGGAATTGCGCCTGCGTAGGGTGAACGGCCAAAGCCCACACCTCCTGCGAGTGGCCCTGCACGACCGTCGAGAACGACATCTCGAAGCTGCCCTGCGCGATGCAGTTCCGTGTCGTTCCGATGAGCAGTTGTGAACCACGACCCTGTACGAGGGTCCGCACACCGCCGCTGCTCTCGGGCAGCTCGGCACTTCGCCCTGTCGGCTGTAGTTCCGACGACCACTCGATGAGCAGGCGATCTTTGCCCCCGCCACTGATCAGCGTGCCGTCCTTCATAGCGCAGATCGAGAACACCGGGCCCTCGTGGGCATCCTCAACGACACGCGAAGCCTTGTTAGCGCCGCGCGGCCACACCATGAGGGCGCCGTTCGAATCACCCGTGAGTAGTTCGCCGAGCTCGTTGAACGCCGCACATAGAACATACTTCGGCTTGTGCGCCTTGTCGAACAGGCCCACTCGTTTCGCCAGAGTCCCACCCTCCAGATCCCAGAAATGCAGATGGCCTTTGCCTAGCGAAACAAGTTGGTGCCGATCCATCGGGTGAAACTTGACGGCCAAAACCGGCTCGGAGGCGCTCTGCAACCAGACGGATGGCGAAATGGTCATAAGGGCACTAAGGGACTACTATGCACTAGGTCATAAGCACATAACCACCAGCTGATCATGGTTGTCATCTACTGGGGTGTTCCCGTTGTTCGATCGAATTTTCCTTGAGCGACGCTCATTCAGTATAGATAGTCAACAATACCGCTGAGAGTCAGTGACCATGCTGCCATAAGGACTGTTAACAAGAAATGTTAACATGTGAGCTCGTGCTGCCGCTCTAAGCGCTCCTGATATGAAAATGATAATATATGTATTTGGGTATATATACATGTCGAGCGAATAATAAATCAATTAATCCAATCCATCCATAGCACATTTCGCTCCAGCAGCCGTTCATTAGGTCAGTAATAGAAACGTGTGATTGCAAAAGTCTCTCTCTCTCACGCTCAGTGTGTATTTTCTGCACACAAGAATTGCGTTCCGTATGCCCAGCTTGTCAAGTTTCTTTGCTGAAAATATTACCGTGACAATAACCTTTTTTTTGTCAGAGCTTTGAGCATCACTCTTACTATAGTCTCAACTTTTACTTTACTTATATACAATAAAAAAAATCTGTAATTTTGTTTTTTGCAGAAAATGCACAGTATATTCATTACGAACAACTGTCATTCACTCATGCTACTTTTCTACTTTTTTTTCTTTACACAGGGTACTTGCTTACCTTAGTCTCACTAATCTTGTGTCCTTTTTGCCACTCCCACAAGCTGAGGGTATGCTCCGCCGAATCGTCCACAATACATAGTAGTGAGCCTCCATCCTGCGAGGAAAATCATAAAGATCAAAACAGTCAATAACAATCACTGCCCAGTCAGGTACTCACTTAAGTGGCAATCGGTATCTGTTAGAATGCTTTCAGCGCGTCTATATAAAACCTCGGAATCGGAAGCTAATAAAATTTTCGAACGAGTGTGGCTTATTTAAGCCGTTCATAAAAACACGTTTACATATTTACGTTCCGTTTGGTAACTACTATGCTATGATATATAGTAATTTTAGCTATTTATTGGCCCGATATGACCTGATCACCCCATTTTCATCACCTACTTCAGAGACTTCTACGCAGTTTTCTCTCCACTTACTATATTAGTATGTCTAACAAGGGGTCTACTCACGAGTTTGCTGAATGCCAGACAGCTGATAGCTCGATCGAATTCTCCGATACCGATGACGTGCAATGTGTTCAAGCTCACAGAATCCCACACTCTCACATGGGGCTAGTGTGATTCAGTGATCCAGACCGTTGCATATCGAGCCAGCCACATAAACGAAGGATACCGACAAAAAGTACGACTCTGTTAGCCTACCCTAAACTGCCGGCCGGCCAACCGGTTACTGCTGACTCCACGAGGTGTCACCGGTGAGTCATGGTGAGTGGCAACTAATCGCTCAATTTCTAATTAGTTGATTTCTTGACATCACCTAAGCTTCGTGAAGCAGTGGAAATAAAGCAGTGGCAGGTAAATACAGTCATCAAAAGCAGCAGCAGCAGAAATAGCAGCGACAACAGCAGCAGCAGCGGCGTTAACACAAATGAATGCCAGTGCAGCAGCAATAGCGACACTAACAAGAATGAATGCCGGTACAGCAGCCATTGCCGCACGTACGTAAAGCAGTACTGTTGCCAGGTGCCAGTAGAAAAATTCAGAATGTGAACATATGCAGCCACACGCACAATATATATGGTATACATAAAACAAACAAACATACATACAGACATACGCCCACTCACACATACACAAGAACGGCATACCGTAACTTACTAAATGCAACAATGTAGCTGACAACAACTGCCACTAGACTACGCTCTGAACTGCTCTATCTCGTACTCTTCGAACTTATTATTGCCCATTGAAGGCACAGCCAAGCAAAACTACGTTAGACCCCATGGTGCATGTTCATCGGTCTCAATTCGGATATCGGATATATATGTATATACTTGGATATCGATTTCTACCGATCTAGGGATATTTATCTGACATAACGGCTCGTAGCGGCCAGCGTGTGACTTGACAGCTAGTGAGAAAATAAACGCCCTAGCTATATGTCCGTCATTAACAAAGCGATCTCGCTATCTATTCACAATATATCGCAATGCAACGGCCAAACTTCGGAGATCAAAAAGCAGTTAAAAATGTGAATACTCCCTGAGAGTGCAAATAAACAAAACGATTAAATCGGATAAGACGCGAAAATAACCTATGCACGGAATAACACGGATAATAATTCGTCGGATTCGTCCGTGCCACAGGCCTTAAGGCAAACTGCAAGCGTTTTTTCGACATGTTTTGTGCTGAATATATGTTAAATAAATATGTAGTGTTATTAAAAAAACTACTACGAACGTCATCACTTGCCAGTCAACGTTTAACATGTTAGGATCATCCTAAGAGCTAAAGTGTGTGTGGCGTCAATATCCAGCGTCCACCATCGGCGGTCCACACACATGGCAAGAGCAAAATTCACAAGCGTCTCGCACACGAGAGTGGCTCCGTAACCAAACATGTAAGCCACGTAACCAGACGTTATCTTCCACCAACCCAGACATTCGCTGCCAAGTTGGTCTACCTAGGTACATGACATGTCGACGACGGTGGCTAATCGATTTCCAACCAGTAATGAATGCCAACATAAAATACTCGTGTTTCACACCTCCGGCCAGGTATTTTCGGCCAGAGATACCTCTGCTTGGTCGCTGGGATGCTATGCAATGTCGGCCCCGGCAATATCCGAACGTATTATCAGCCATCTCGCATGCAACATAGAACTATTGTTACAGGACATACAAAACGCATACGTTGACCGAATCCTTCCACAGATTAGCCACTACAAACTGCAACCATGGGTGTAGGTACTAAGAATCGTTTATAAATGACTAATGGTTCACTCAGCCAAGTGGGTAGTGCAATATGTAGATTGGACCTGGAAGGTTAATGCCAAATTCCTGGCAGTGTGATATTTATCTGCGAAGAGAAAGGAGAGTAATAGTGCGAACAAAGAAAATAAAAATTCTGTACAGTCAGTTGGCTTCGCAGCTGTGCGCAGTGCTCTACACGTATCGTTGGCCATGTCTGATAAATAACCCGCCACCTCTAGAGAAAACGTTGTCGCATTTAATCGATTACCGAGCGTCAATGCAGCAATCTAGCAGTTTAGTTCGAGGCAATACAGTGCAAAATGTGTCCTGTTGCAAGGACGAGTTACTGTCAATCTATTATTGTTACTACGCCCGTTACAGCCCCCGTCTGGAGCGAATATTAGTAGTAAGCACTCACTAAGAGTGCACAGAGCGGAGCCGTATGTAACATTTGTTACGAATATCATGGGGTATACACAAAATGTATACTATGCACAAGAATTTTCTTTCCAGATACAAACAAGATGCAAAGACCAGGTATATAAGGCATACAATACAGGCGTGTTAAGGTAAGGAGTTGTAGGACACAAAGGAATAACACACAAAACTCTGGATTAATGAGACCCCAAACATAGGACGTAACCAGGCGCGCATATAAGTGCAGTTATTGTATGAGGCGTTTTGTTTTGTTTAGTTCAGCAGCAATTGCAGACAACAACAACAAGACGGTGCAGACGCTACAAACGCGCGATTTCGTGAATTACCCTTGTGACGAACTTGGGCTGAGGTAGAAGTTTGAGGCCCGCCGGGATGGAAAAGCAAGCACAGACGTATCAACCGTCAGACATCGCATCATCTTTATAGATATCTATCGATACATATGTGTGTACATACAGATTTATTCTAGACTGATCACTCCAACGTTTTGATTGGTACATACAGAGACACTTCGTGATCTCACGTGACATCAAGCCGTGCCTCTGTGACAAGAGAATTTCGAACGCACGTCAATTAGGCTAGCATTCCACGAGCATACCGATGTGTTACAAAATCACTACGATAATTCGAATTCAAGGTAGGTCAGCTACAAAAAGGCAGTTCGGCCGCTTTAACCAGTTCTTACGGAACAGTACTCGGCTATACAAGTAAACGTTGTACCTAGCGAGATTAATACTCGAGCAAACGAGCAAATGAATCAGTGCTCACGCAACGTTATAGATGACAATATTTCAATAGATCGTATCTGTGACTAAAACATCTCAACTAGAACAACAAATAACAACTGAGCAACACAAAAAAAATCCGCGAACAGAAGAGCAACCAACAACAATCGCCCCACGAACAGCTACATCATCAATAGCAATAACAATCAGCAACATCTGCGAATACTTGCGCAGTATACATATACCGATATACATCACATAGACATATGCATAGACACAGAGGAAAAGTGCTTAAAGTCTAGGAGCGGGGGAAGAGTAGGACATTTCGTGGCACCAAGACTGGGACGCGGGACGCATTATAGCAGGTCGGACAAGCGCAAAACACAGGACACAAGTCTTTAGCGTGCTAAGCGCAACGACACATTTCCATGTCCCGCAAATTAACGAAAAACGACAGGTAATTCATAAGAAGTGAGAGTACAAACATCACAAGACTATCGAGTGTATCCGTAGACAACCTATTCAATACCTATTACAAATTATTACAAATATGTATATATGGGGATAATCCGGTATGTAAAATAAACACGTAGTGGTATAAAACAATCGTATATATATATATATATATATATATATATATATAAACTGCGTAAGAGAACTGCCAAAAAATATATGTATATATACTGCGTAAGAGAAATGCCAAAAAATATATATATGTGTATATATATATGCGTTGAAAGGTACGGCATACCCGACGATCTCGTCGATCGATCGAGGCCGTTTGTCCGGTAGCCACGATGAGCTTGTTCGGATGGATGGCAATACAGCGGATGTCGTCGGTGTGGCCAAGGTAGTGTCGCTGCACCTGCTCCTCGATGTTGTACAGAACGACGACGCTCGCCACGAAGTAGATCACCTCGCCGGTGGGCAGCAGATGCAGGTTGGCCCGACAGTCGCGGCCGCGGTAGCCGTACACCCATTCGAGTCTCGGCCGTCTCTGCGGAATCGGGTTGACTTTGGTCAGCGAGTACTCGGCGACGAGCTCGCTGGGCACCGGCAGCAACAGCTGATGGCCGTGCACCACGACTCGCAACATGCCCTCGTCAGGGTCGAACATGCAGTCCCGCCTAGAGAGCAGACAACACCAACACCAACAACATCAATAATAACAACAGTGTCAGTGGTGCGCAGCGCTGTGTCTAGTAATTATTACGAACGATTATTAAACGAAGTGGGATCGCGGAGTAGGCTTTGCAGCTAGGGAGAACGGTTACAATAGTCAGCAATGGGCAAGAACGACAGTATTAAAGGAAATTATGGAATCGAGGACAAACATTCATACACGG
Source organism: Dermanyssus gallinae (assembly GCA_003439945.1). Classification (NCBI taxonomy): domain Eukaryota; kingdom Metazoa; phylum Arthropoda; class Arachnida; order Mesostigmata; family Dermanyssidae; genus Dermanyssus; species Dermanyssus gallinae. The sequence goes on along the minus strand of QVRM01005910.1, from coordinate 376,790 downwards.
GCAAATGGAAATTGGCGATAGGGTCCAGATCGAGTTTGACAGATATAGGCCGACACGGGCGATGATAGCCTTTTCTGCAAAATGTCCTCAATTATCACAATTGTTGAAAATGTGTGATTATGGAAATTTTAAGCTCAACAAGGAATTACAGAAATAACGTCCGGAGAAGACAGTTTCATATATATATATATATATATATATATATATATATATAGGAGAGTGAGAGAGCATTAGAGCTATATAAGTTCTAGACCCCTCCTCCCTCCTGTTAGAGGGCTTACTAAGAAATATCAGCCCCTTCATAGTCGATAATACACCTGGCAACCTACTGCTTCGGTGGTGGCCAGCACTTGTATGTGATGACCAGAAACATGCACACATAAGGACAACACCATATATTTTCTATTAATACGCAAGCAAAAACTGCACATAATTAGCATACTCTTTTATAAGAGCACTCTCATTTTTATAAGTAATACGCAACAGTAGTAAAGAACGCAAGAACAATGCGAAAGAAGTAGAAAATTAGAGATTTCTGTCAAGGAACAACATTTTGCTGTGTGCGAGACAATGTAACAAACGGCTTCATAAAGGATTCTTGATCAACACATTGTCCCTACTCTGAGAGACTCAAAGTCAGCCCCTTTGCCTAGCCCCTAGCCTTCCAGTATTTGCCTCTCCAGGAAAGAAACCGGAGCGACAACACTCGGAACAGGCGACAGGGGTGCGTCACGTCTGCGTCATCGAGAAGGAAGGGAGAGGAGAGAACTGACTCACATGAAGTTGTGCTCCACGAATCCATTGGCCGTTACGGTGTGGTACGTCGGAATATTGGGTGAACTGCCGCCGTTCATCCGCCGCAGCTGTTGCAGGTTGCCAGCCGAGAGACTCTTGTGGCGAGGCTGTTGCGGGGGCGTTGGGTGTGGCGGGGGTTGAGGTGTTGACCTCGTCGACGACGAGCCCTCGCTATGCAGTGACGACAGCGATGCCGCATAGCCGAATCTTCAGCAAATGCAAGCAAACAGAAGACACGTTTACGTATAGAAAGAGGCAGGAGTAAATAAGTGTTGAAATACAACATAATATATATATATATATATATACGAGAGAGAGAGAGAGATACATATAGATATTGCATGATGTACTGCGACACTTATTTTCTAATATATCAACTAATATATTGCATTAGTTGTTTAAGCATTTTGTGCGTAACTCAGGTCCCTAATTATATATATATATATATATATATATATATATATATATAATTAGGGACCTGAGTTACGCACAAAATGCTTAAACAACTAATGCAATATATTAGTTGATATATTAGAAAATAAGTGTCGCAGTACATCATGCAATATTTATATGTATCTCTCTCTCTCTCTCGTATATATATATATATAATCAGCATCTATCGAGGCGAGCACTGCCGAGTTTGCAAACGTATTGTAAATGATTAATAAATCATCACAATATTTTCTATATATATATATATAATCAGCATCTAAGCATAACAAAGTATCAGTGCAAGCTTAATTTATGACAGAAGATCTAGAGCGTACCTTTTTCCATCGGGAGTATCTGTGTGGCCGTTAGATTGAGGATGGTGTGGCCCTGAGGGGCTGGGCGAGTCCCCTACCAAATGTGACGGTCCCGAAGACTGACGTGCCAATTTCGAACTCAGCGATCTGTGACTGCACATGCAAACAAAGCAATGTATTCAACACGTAAACACTAAGTCCGCCACTAGGTACTTCTATATGTAGTAGCAACAACGATCAGCCAGATGCGTTAAACGTGCAAGGTTGTATGTATATCTAGGATTATTGTGGCTTAAACGGATAGATCGATCGGACGAAAGCAGAGTTCGGGAATGGTGGAGGGACCACTAGATTTTCGCATGAAGATGTAACTCTAAAAAGTTGCCCCAGTGTCAACGCTATATTAGAGTACGATGACCGCGGTATGGAAACCAATGACACTTCTCAAGAGAGTGCTCCAAAAAATACTCCTTTCTCTTGGTCTCTCCTCTACATAGAGCAGAGGGCAGATAGTATACAGAAAAATACAAAGACAGACTGTACTAAATGTGTTTACTACAAACATTGCTCCTTTCCGCAGTTAATTATGTCCAACAGTACTGCGCCTCAAATGTGCTATCGAGAGAGAGAAGCAACGGCTCGTTGTATGAAATCAGGATTAATTGGTAATGTTTCCTTGCAATCGACTGTTATTGGGAGAGGTTTCCTATGATGAGAACTCTTATGATGGGACTATCCGATAAAAACTAACAGAAATAAAGCTCTAATAGGAATATACCAGAAAATTAATGTATGTCTCCCCACTGTGTACGATAGCCAGCATTGCGGTGTAGATCTTGAATAGGTTCAAATACAAAGATGTCAACTAGCAACTACATTTGATGGTTATCCAACTGGCGGCCCTCCAGTAGTAACACACTAAACTCCGATGAATGAACAACGTCAACACCGCCAAGAGACTATACAAACTGTTCCCCATACCGGGGACCAACAAACGCAAGCAAACGAGGCCGTTTTTCAAGAGTTGGCAAGTGATCTGCATACCTGTAGCTGTGCTTGAATCCATTTAGCGGTACCAGAGGCGCCGTATTCGTAATTGTCGGAGCTGAAATGAATGTCAAACAATAGACAGACGGACAAAGACACGTAAATATATTTGCATTCAGCCGCTTGTGAAGTTGTCCTTGGTGCGCATCTTCGCTATTAGCCATATATGTTTGCCTACGCATACATCTGTGTTCATACATGTATATATATATATATATATATATATCACAAAGACGTTTGCGCAAATCGTTACACACACAAATAACGATCAATTAAATGCTGGCACAAACACCCAACTCACTCGTTTAAAAGAAGCAGCAGCGCAGAATCTGCGAATGACTAACTGTACATAACGATTCGCAAGAGCATACATTTCCGGATCGTGTTTAGCACAGCGGCGTCGTCATCAACTGATGAGAACTCTTATCAATCACGAACTTATTGCTACGATATAATGCCAATACTACAGCTGCATAACTGCAATAATTTACCTAATATTGAACTATCTCTCCTCTGCTATTAGTACTATTCTATTAGTGCTGGACAGCTGCTACAATTGGTCAATTATTTCTACAGTTAGAACGGCTGCCATCACAGCCATTTGTCGCAACGGAATTGACTGGAGAGAGAGAGAGAGAGAACAGTCTGAGACCTATGCCGTATATACATATCTACAATAAAAACAAAGTCTGCTATATTCACCGTTGGGTTGGTATCCTTTTTGTATGTACATATGTATATATATATATATATAAGTTCTGGAAGAACTAAGCCTCTCTACCACGAAGTTGGTGGCCGGTTATGTATTTCTCTGTCAGAAACCAGTTCACGTTGTCTGATTACGGGACACCAAATGCCAGTCGAATGTCGATACGACTTCGAAGCAACCCCTCTGCTGAACGCCGATGCGAGACATCTGTATTGCATCTAGTATTGGGCCCACCACTGATGCGTGCTCCCTTTAGACTATTCATTAGTATTGTACAGTACTGGAGCTGGACCATATATATATATATATATATATATATATATATATACGAACGTTATATTGATTCGAGAAAAAAGCGGCCAACGTCCTAAGTTCGAAATGACCGAACCACTAGACCAACCGTGTAATAAAGGTCACCGGTAAAATCCGGTCAAAAAATCAACATCAAGACGACGAGGATGTGTTAGGTCGAATCGCGTTGTTAGATTCGCTATTTCGTCTGGATATCATTATTATAACGACTAACCACGTATAGTGTGTCTGCTTGTGTGGCCACATGCAATCAAATACTGCTTTTTCAGCCAATTATCAAACGGGCATATGGCACTGGCAGGACCCGCCAATGTTCCACGTTCGCCATTAGCTCAGCTTGTAGCAACGCGCGCCATTGCAAGCATTATCGTGCGCTCATCGGCTACCGTTTAACATCACTATATGTAGCATCATTATAGTTACAGTTTATTGTCACCCCCCATCTACAACTCGCCGCGCCACCAAAAATGCGCTACAATTTTTGGTTTATAACCAGCCAAGTTTACGACAGTGTAAATACATAGAGGGCACGGAACTACGACGCGTCAATACAGTAGTGTAGCACATCGTGCCGCACAGTTTCTTGATCTGATCGTACGAAAAGCTAGCGAAAAAAACTGGTGGAATATAATTGGCGAGACGTTATTGAATTTCCAAGCGTCTGATAGCGGCCTACCAATACAAGTCGCTTACTGGATCGATCACGAATGAAATGCAATCTAACAATGGCAATCTTGACCATCTACCATTCGCTGACGAAATATACATGCAGACTAGTTCGTATTATCGAGTTTAGAGAAATTTGTCCAATGTCACATTCGGCGAGGCTTAATTGTTTTATATTTCTGTTATTCAGGCCAGAGTATCTTTGTTCTAAATGAAAACCAAATAAGTAAAAATAGAGGCGATGACTCGCATATGAATATATATATATATATATATATAAATACATACATATATACATTAACAGTTGTGAATCACTGCAACTAGCCCTTAGTAAGCCACTGAGCTCTACTGAAACGTGTAACCTTGGCGCTCTCCGTCCGTAACGATTTTTGTAGTACTATTGTGTATTCGACGTTGCACGTAAGCTGCCGGCTCACATCAAGCATGAATTGTCGTCCGCTTAATAAATTTGCATCGGCGCGCTATTGTTATTGCGGTCATGCATGAATTAGTCGACGCGTTGTTCCGAGTTCCGAGTTGGTGTTGTATCTAACTCGGAGACTTGGCATGTGTATGCCGTACTCTGGCGTCGTAAAACCCAGCTTCATCGCGCATCGCTGGCTCGTTTAATCAATTGTCTAACAATATTAACATCGTACATATAACGAGTATCTGCACCACGCCGTTACGTAAGTTAGTTCCGTTGTTTTCCCTCTTAAATATTCTTTATTTAACGATAGATTCATGTAACGTTTTCTAAACAACCATAAATATATATATTCATATATATATATATATATATATATATATATATATATATATATATATATAGATGTCAGCTTGGGTGAGCGTGAGCTCAATCTGTCATCGTAGACGCGCGTCCGGTGGGGCGCTTCTGATCGTCCGACGACACGGACGAAAGGAAAAGACCGGCATGAAGCCGCAAGGTCAGAATACTTGTGGCATATGGGCCGCCGTCTAGCGAATACACAAATGGCAGCAGTACTGCTGCCGCCATGAGATCGCAGAATAACAGCGAGGACAGTAGCAAAAGAGAAAGATAGATAGAGAGTAACATAGAAGAAATCATTCTAAAGGCCGTCCGTGCGGGTTCGGCCAGCGAACCATAATAGATCGCCATAATTATCCTCGCAATCATCATCATTATCATTTCCATTGTCACCGTGATCATAAAGCTACGGCACGATTGCCGTGTCTGCTTGACGGTATGCTTATATATATATATATATATATATATATATATATACGTGACATGGCATGAAACGCATGCATATATATATATATATATATATATAATGTGCGCAACTACATGTACATATCCATAATGTAGTATATGCGTCGCTTTGGCATCCGCCGCCTGAGCTAGCTGAGAACGCAACAATACCCGCCAAACAATAATATTTATACCATAGCAACGTTACGCACTAAAAAATGTGTTTCAAAACGCGACCATTCTCTGTGTGTACGCTTACTTTTGATTTTAAAAATGACTTCAACTTTAGATAAGAAAAAAAACGTCCAAATACGACAGCTTTGCCTTACATGTCTACTTAAAGGGCTACCGAATTTCCCGGTTAATCAAGAGATCACGTCGAAGCTCTTTACGTGACCTCTAACATACTGACTACCTGTGCTAGCTGAACAGCTCGTGCATTGAACTGCTTGCCTACACTCTGTTCTAAGCTTTGTGCTAGACTACTTGTTACTATTTGCGATGAAATGCGGTCATAATGACTTAGAGGACCAAACTGCAAACGTTTCTAGCCTGAGGTAGCACGTACCTTGCATGGTCCACCCAAGCGAGACCGTGCACTCAAAGAAGGCTGTACTGTGAGAGTGAGTTTCTGCTGGTGGAAGGGGGGGGCTTGTACACTTCGACTTTCGAAGAATGAGTCAAATCGTCGAGAGACTCCCCTATTCCAGATAACTTAACCAAGTGTACAAAAAACAGACTACCTACAGACGACAACTATTGTTTAATTATATATATATATATATATATATATATATATATATATTGACGTCACGTTAGTGGCCATCCTATCTGTCCATTCAACGCGTCCGAAGCTGTTCGCTGCAACATCCACTGCAGCAGAATTTAGTGGGCAGGTGTGGCAATTATCGGCGAAATGAAGCTGATGACGATGCCCAGGACTACTATTCCCTCTGCGTCGAGAGATGATAGTAACAGCAGCAGCAGCAACAAGAACAGAAATAACGGAAAAACTGCCACAGAGGTAGAAATACAGGACGAGGTGTACAACGACAACGCATGAGACGGGCTACAGTAGAAACGTTTTCTTTTGTTGTTCTTGTTGTTGCTGATATGGGATGTGATGTACGTACAACGTCAGCAGCTAACAGCAACAAGTTGGGTGGGTTTTAAAAAAAGCCACCCTCCTCTCCAAAAAATGAATTCCCTTCCCACCCCCGGAGGTGCGTGGCATTTCTTCGACATGCAGTACCACAAGATACAGTAACCGTAGGTACGTAATAAAGGCTGTCGTCAATGGTTCTCTTCCACCAGAGCATATGTACGCGTATCCTTCGTTGGGTTAGAATTACTTTTTTCTAAAATTATTATTATTATTATTACTATTATTAAACACTTCCATAAGCTAAGTACGGATAACATAAGTGGTAATAATATGTATTATGTCTATTAGTAATACTACCACTACAAAAGTAGGAATATCTAGCACCAAACTCTTTGTTGGAATCGTGCCGCCACTCGGCATTGGACGGCACGGAAATGACACAGCTTTCGGCTCCATCCGACGTCGACGAATGTTCGTTCAAAAAGAGTATTCACAAGGCATTGTGAACACAAGTGCGAAGTAAACGCGTCCGGACACCAACACATCTTCCCGCGTTGTGTCGCCTCTCGTTATTGTCGCCAAATAGTCACGCTTTTCATAATAGCTTACTCCCCCCACTGGTCCCAGTTCATCGCTCGGCCGCATCTCTCCGCTATCTTCGAGTAGTAATAACAGCAACAACAACAACAAAAGCAATAGTAATAATAGTAAAAATAACCACGCTACCGGCAACAACAACAGCAATAACAACAACAACAACAACAGTAACAATAGTAACAACGGCTCGTCCCCGTGACCAGACCATTATCATGTCACCATGGTATTCGTCACGATCATCATTACCATTCAGTGCTTGTTCATTAACTCGTTCACAAAACGTTAAAAAAAAAGACTCAAAAAGAAATAGAAACGAAGACATCGGGTTTCGCTGCCCTCAGTATGGCGGTGAACTGATTTTCCTGCAGCAGCAGTATGAGTAGTATTGGCAGCAGCAGTAGCCAGTATTGTTTTGCCCTTTTAGACTTCAGACAGCTTTTTAAATTGATCTGTCTAAAGGCATGCCTTTAATTCGAAGACATTTATAAATCTTTTAATCTCGTATATTTATATATATATATATATATATATATATATATATATATATATATATATATACATAAGACATCAATAAATCTTTTAATCTCGTATATATATACGTATATATATATATATATATATATATATATATATATATATATAAGTTTTTTTCAAAGAAGGATTCCTAAATTATTTCCATATCTTCTGCCATCCCAATAGTCTAATTCAGCAAATTGTCCAGCCTTCCCCAAACACACGGTTCGGCACATGCCTAGCTTACAATAATACGACAACAACAATTACAAAAAATTCAATTAGATAATTTATATACATTAATACACGTAAATTCAGCGTTAATATTGCCCACCCCTTTTTATTAGATACGATCGAACGATCTAAGGGTCTGCCTCTCAATGACTCAAAGCCGTCCTGCGCACGTAAGTAACCTCCATGCCTGGGGCATGGCTAAATTGGCCCATCAAATGGTTCACTAGCACTATAATAAACCAAATATTGATTAATAAACATTATATTCAAACGTTGTACTATAATATGAACAATAGTAATAATAGTTATACCAACGATACGGCTACCTCCAAGTTTATCTTGATATTACAATTATTCTTTGAGAGGCGAGCATGACTCAGGAAATGTATTCATATTTTAGTGTTTTGGGACGCAGGTAAACACGATAAGCAGGTCGTAACATTTCCCCCACTATAAGACATACGATTTTTTTTTGTTAATTCAGAACTCGATGCAGATTCCTGGCTCCACCATTTTCGGCCGCGTAAAAATGACCGAGCCTCGCTTTCTTTCACTTCTTTGAAACAAATTTAAACGATAAACGTCGCCACCGAGTGTCCTGCATGTGATAAATGGCGCCTTTAAGCAAAACAGCCCGGAAATCGACCGGAAGACTTTGGTGGTTTCCGTCTGGCGGCTAAATTTAAAGTACTAGATTGTTTTTTTAAAGTATATTTATCCTTATATATAAATAAAGCAAACGTGTAAGGCTTACCACGGCCTTCAAGTTGAGTTAGCCTCCTCGTGAGGTCAGCAATCGTGGTTCTCAGACATGTAAGCTCCTCTGCCTGTTCGAGCACCTTAATTTCCAGGTCTGCGACTCGCTCGCGTAGCGACTCCTGCTCTTCATTTAACATCTCCTCTGCAACGCATAAGTGTACAAATACATTATGTATATGGTTTTATTTCATTTTGTGGTTACAATGGAATAATTATATATATATATATATATATATATATATATATATATATGTATACGTATAGAGTGAGATGCGATAGTTGAACATTTTTCATTCATCTCCGGCCATTGACGTTTAGAAATACGTGTGTATGACGTGATACGTGTGAACATGTGACGAGAACAAGAGCACGAAAGGATCACGCTGGCCCTCATTTTTAGAACAAACACAAAACAAAAACAAAATTTCAGTACAAATAGTAAAGTAATATTAACCCTATATTGTTGTGGATGTAACGCTGACAATGTACGTTTCGCTATTAAGGATGAATACCCTAAGCCATTGCCACGCTCGTACAGCTTCAAATATTTATATTTATATATTACGCCCCGCTTCTTGGCCTGGCTTGGTTAACCATTCACTCATGTCACAAGACAAAACCCAACTTGAAGGTGGGCTCAAGTTGAGCAGAACAACGCAAAATCAGATCTCAGAAGACTCGCGATAATAAAGCTCCTGCCGAACATTTCCTCTGTATCTGCGTAAGCGTATGGCCAACGTATGGCCGCTAAATAGCTAAACCACGATGCCTATTCAGTTACCAATCTGACAACTGGGACTTCAAAGTACAGTGAATGATGATCCCGAGCTAGAGGCCGATCGCAAATGAACTGTGTTTGGGAATCTTTTCCCTCCGCGGTTGGGAATCTGAGGTGATAAATTTGAATGCGACCAAAAACAAATGCTCTCACCTCGGCGCGAAACCAGAAAATAGTATTAAACAAATGGTAGTAGTGAAAAAGTGATGAAGCCATGTTATCGGTGGCCCGAGGGCTCGATATATGTATAATCTATGTATGCAACCGCCGCTGGAAAAGAGTTTCAGATAGATTCCGCAGGGAAGGTTCGTGTAGATATGCATGCATGTATGTGCTTGTTTATGAGTTACTCTCCGCGGTACAACCGTATAGGACATTCTTCAAGATTTGTCAAGGAGGAGACTACCACCACCATTATTTCTTCTTTACCTTTTAAGCCACCTTTAGCGTGCTCGTACTGGACTTATTCTCTAGCATCCAGATGAGTGTAATAGCAGGACAATGACCAACCCGATTTAACAATCAAGAAAGAAGAAAAACTCCACCTGACCAAGATTCGGCCCTATACATCCTCAACGCCTCAGTTTTTATCAGTAACGCCTCAGTAACGAACCGAGTTACAGCTTCTCTCTCTCTCTCTCTCTCTCTCTCTCTCTATATATATATATATATATATATATATATATATATATATATATATATATATATATATATATATATATATACATATATGTATATATATACTTCATTAATAATCGACTTCATTTAAACGGTCCACTCTCGAACGCTTGACTCCAGTGGTGAGCTTAAGTATTGCGCGGCGTTCGCCGGACTTTTATCTAGCCGGGGATAAGGTGGAAGGGTGGTGTATCTTCGTGTGATGAACTATCAGCGACACTTTTGGATAACAACAATGCTAATCACAAGTAGCCAATTTAATCTTGTTTTTGTTGCCACGACTAGTTGTTGTTGTTATTTCGTATTGCTGTTGTTGCAAATTATTGTGGTGACAATGATGAGCACAGTGATGATGTTGATGGTGGTGAGAATGATACCGTTGTAATAGTTCACACTCGTTCGTTGCCCTTTTTATAATAATAATAATAATAATAATAATAATAATATTCGTCGTTCTCTTTGTCGTTGTTAGTCTTACTTGCCGCTGCTGTGTTTATTGTGCCCTTGTTGTTGTTGTTGTTGTTGCTTGCCGACATTGCTGATCTCGATGGTGGTGTTCTGTGTTTTGGTGTTTGTTGTGCTAACAAGTGTCGCCTTAGTCCGTGAGTCTGCCACGAGCGTCTTCTCTTCGCTGCGGTCGCATTTCGCCAACAATAACATCGGCATTTTGCCGTGCGGAACTCAGTTGGCACTTTTCGCGTGTCGACAACTCGTTCGCCACCAATGCACCACCGGCAACACCCGAACAGACAAACACAGGCACCGCAGTCACAGATCACAGATCGGCTATGGTGATCACGACGGAGCCAACGTTGTTCTCCCGAGACGACGGACGACGACGACGACCAATATTTCGACCAGTAATAATAACACCACGCATACAGCTACAACACAACAACAACAACACCAACAACACCAACACCAGTAACATGAAGTGTAACTATAACAACAGCAACAACGATAACAGCAACACGACATACAACAACAGTAATATCAGCAACATGAAATGCAATAGCAACAACAAAAACAGCAACATGAAATGCAACAACAACAATGCCAGCATGAAATACAACAACACGAAAACAGCAACCTAAAAAGCAACAACAACAACAACAACAACAATAAAAGCAACATGAAATGCAACAACAGCAAGAAAACAGCAACATAAAATGCAACAACAACAACAATAGCAGCAACATGAAATGCAACAACAGCAAGAAAACAGCAACATAAAATGCAACAACAACAACAACAATAGCAGCAACATGAAATACAACAATAACAACAACAAAAATAATAGCAGCAAGAAATTCAACAACAACAACAACAACAACAACAACAAAAAGAACAGCAACATGAAATATAACAACGACAACAACAACAACAACAACAACAACAACAACATGCAACACAACAACTGCAGTACCTAGATGACGCCGCATGGTTAGCATGAGCTACACGCACAAGATGCAGGACCGACCGTGCACTGGTGCACGACAACGGAATCTTCAATCGACTGAAGTGGTGAAGTTGGCCTGCCTTCGTTTGGTCTGGCTGTTTATCTGCCTATCTGTCTGTCTATGTGCTGTTTGCTGGCTAGTTGCAGCGCACCGCGGTTGATGTCTTCTTCTCATCATTCGCCGCCATCATCATCATCAACATCATCATCTTGTTGTTGTTGTTGTCGAGCATCCTATAGTCGCGTCAATAGTAAACTAGCAATCAGTGTTGTTAGCAGTTGTAGTATAATGTGTGGTAGCAGCAGCATCAGTCCAGCATCGCCGATCAGCGGCCAGGCGGCCGGTCAACCGGTGAAAGGATGAGCCCAACTCTCTCCGTCTCTCGTCTTTCACGATAAACGATGTGTATCCATACAGTTCCCCTCTATCTGCTTCGTTGCCAGTCTTCTGTCTTGTTTTTTGTGGTTGTTATTGTTGTTGTCGTTGTTGTTGTTGTTGTTGTTGTTGCTGCTTTTATTGTTGTTGTTGCTTTTGTTGTTGTTGACACTCTCTTGAACAATGCTGCTGCTAGCTGGACGTAACAGAAATACAGTCAGACAATAGTTAACTAGCCGAGTTCGTGGGTGTCGTCACTCACTGGAGATGATCCAGCGTGGTGCCCATAGTATGGCAGCAGTCCTGCCGCAGAAGCAGCAACAATCACAACGACAGGAAGCAAGAAAAGTCGCCAAAACTAAAGCGCTAGAACATATAAACGGCTGATAACTATTACACACACAATTACGTATCGTATTTTCATGCAAATTTTTAAGAGCAGATCGTGTTGTGAAATCGTTATTTTTTTCATTTATAGTGACAACACTGTAATGATCAAACGAACTGGGGGATAGTCGAGTAAATATGGCATTGCTAAAGGAATACGGCAGATATATTGTTGTTTGCAGATGGTATGGTGGCTTTCGGAAGGAATGAAGGGGAATTTCAAGGAATGCTTGATGTCTGTGGGAAGACAGCACACGGGGTTACCATTGGAGGGGAAGTAAAGGTAATAGGGGAGGGAGTTAGGGCATCTGAATCAAAATAAATATTTAGGTAGGACGATATCGTCGATGAAAGAATTGTTGAGAGAGGAAAAGGTGTTATGAAAAATAAGCTGACAGGGGAAGGAATTCGGTAAGGTGCAAACGTGTGTAGATGCTCAACAGATATGGAGTTACAGAGAACACAGAGGAAAGCACTGTATGTGCCAGGAATAACATTTGTGGTGCTGTTCTTGTATATAGCTCAGGTTTATGGAGGAAGTTGAATGGGATTCAGAAAGAACTAATCCGATTTTTCATTAAAGTGCCGTTTCAATTGTAGCAGCTAGATTTCTTAAATGAAGGGAATGTCGAAATTTATCGAAATTGAAGTAGGGTAAAGGCGGCGTACACACATAGATGGGGAGGGCAGCATTTACGAATAAAACTAGTTTAAAGGGAGTATACGGAAAAATGAAATTAGAAAGGGGTAGGTTTAGTGGGTTTGAATGGTTATACGATAATACAAGAGGCAAGGGGCCGTTAGCGGGTGCAAGAGTCGGTATGTTGGAGACGAGTGCGCAGCGGGCATGCTAGGAGAACCAACGGTTTGTCAGGTATGCGGGAAGAAAGAGGAATCAGCAGATCATCTAGGTTAGGAATTGTGAACGATTAGGGGGAAACTGGGGATTTTGAAATAGGCGATGGCACTCAACCCATAAGCGAGAAAAACGTGGAAGTGGAATATAAGTATGGACTGAGCACCTGCGATAGGGGTTTAATTCGATCAGTTCACAAAATCTGATACTGAGGGTCTGTCGCAGAGCCTCAGTCAGTTCACAAGACAGAGTCTCGACTCACTTTACAGCTTTATTAATTTCATACAAAGTTGCTGCAGTAGCTGCAGCGTCATGTGCCCCGGTTTGAAATGATGTTATGTGTACACACCCTTAGCAAGCGATCACATAACAAAACGCACATTTAAAGGTGTAACCATGAAACTTAACAGCGGATAACGCTAGAAAAACCGACCGAGAGAAGCATGAACATCAACAATAACATCACCAGCAATAAAAATAGCGACAACAACAACAATAATAGTAGCATTAATACAGCAACAATTTTGACAACGAACGTGCATAATGCACAAACCGTTTCAGGACAATTCACTAACTTCAAACAAACCTCAAGCCATTCAATCTGCAGTCCACCATTCATTCAACCTCAAGCCGTCGAGACGAGATGTTCTGCTCTATATGAAGTTCCAACATGAAATCGCCTATCTTATTACACTGCTATAACTAGCTGGCCATTGTCACTAAATCGTTAGTAATTAATATCGCAAACAGGTTTAGCTCGTCAATGTCGGCATGATATACGAGAAAATATATCGTTATATCTAATTCCGTTATACTCATCCGTTGTGCGACCTTCACACGCTCACAGGCAAATACGCCTACTACCATTTGCCGCTTTGTACTTGACTTTCATACGCGCTTGTCCGCAGCCGCAGCTTTCGGCGTACGCAGCACAGAAACAGCAGACATAAACGAGAGAAGAATTATATTATGCGTTATGCTAGTGTGCTTCCTGAGTGGCTTGTTTTCACGGAACATCTTCACAACCATTTGTCTTCTTACGGCGGATGGTCGTTGTTTGTCGAACATTCTGTAAGACGGCGCTCGGTGCTTCGGTGCTGCTGTTCGCCAGAAATACTCGAGCGGCGTTCGGTCGCCGTACACAATTCCAGATGCACAATCAAGGAATTTAGCGAATCTATCTTAACAGCCCCGGCCGTACATAGGATGAGCCCACGGACGGTGCTACAGCGCAAAACGTGACATGCGGAGTTCGAACGCAATAATAGCGATAATAACAATAAAAGATATAACTATGTCTTACGAATGGCATTGCCAAATATGCGATCCTCTGATGGGTGCAAGCTCTACGACTGACCAAGTCAATATATACTCGTCGGTGAGGTCCTAAACACCAGACTAGAAACGCGTCCCTTCCTGTCGCTGTAGACAGTCTCTGAATTAAGAGCGCTGTCGATTCGGCCCCAGATTGTTACGCGGCCTCACTGGACCAGTTTAGTCCCTCGCGGAATCTCTGCTCGAAGACACTCTACTATACTCGGAGATTTCAAGAATAAGAGACTAGGCAAGCGAAGCAGTGAGGGTAAATATCAACCCTGACCCAGTAGAGAAAAACCTGACAACACATGCTGAACCCCTCCAGGAACTCGTTCGTACAGACTTCCCTTTCCGAAATGTCGCGCGGTGTTCTTAGGCGCATAAAATGCCTTTAGTGAGGACTGGTTTAAAGCCCTGCCCTCCCTACAGTTAGTCAGGCACCATGCTGGACACCATCACTTTCGCTGGATCGCTGCCATCCTAAGGATAGAAACCCCTAACCTGCGAAAGTTCTCTTGCCCGATGCGTGGAGCGGACATTGAGTCGGAGAACCTTCATCCGCTAAGCTGCCCAAGAAACTTTCTTTGGCCGAAGCTGCCTGTCCAGAGTTTATACGTTAGAACTAAGAGGACCTGAGCTCGACAACTATAAGAGACCTCATAAAGTTACAGTTCTACCTTGGTCACATGGTAAATGTTTATTTAGCCTGGGAGGCTACAGTGTTTCGCGTCGCAACGCTCTCAGGTCTAAGCAACAGCTCCGCCGTGGAAAAATGTTTAAGGGAATTACTATAACTTGTCGTTCGCGGGAAAAACACTGCCTCTATCATTGCGGCTATGAAGTGATAAAGAAACTACGGAGAAAACTAAATGAAATACAGTCAAGGCTGTGGTTATAATTGTGAGGTTCAAATCACCCCATATTCGTAAAGGCCAAGAGAATGATTTTAATAAAACCATGCTCATCGAGAATAGATAATAAACCATACCGCTGAGAGTAAGTCAGTGGCCATGCCGCCGCATGAACTGTTAGGTAAAGCCTAGATATCTCAGCATGTCCGCTTATGCTGCCGCTTTAGGCACCCCTACTATAAAAGGGTGACATGTGTACTTAGGTATACATTTCAAGCAAATAATAGTACTTCACCCATAAAATGATCCATAACCAACTAAAATGGGGGCGACTTTTCTCGCTAAAACCTTCAAGCAAAATAATATACTGTGGCTCCGAACCACCTGGAACCACCTTATGCATATCATATGCATATTTTTTAGCTTGAATATATTCATGTATATATGTGTGTCCTACACTAATTATAGACGGAAACTAGTGCATAAGCGACAAAATAATGCTGTCTACAATATTACCATACAACTTAATAAAAAAAATTACCGACGGGTTGTGTCGGTACAAGCCATATGTTTATATTTAGATGAGTAAATGCATATATATATATATATATATATATATATATATATGTGTGTGTATGGAAGTATACAAACTTTTATTATATACAAACTAAAACTTTTATTTGAATAAATGAGGTATCCTATTTCTACTTTTACGAACCCATACTAATAGAGGCAACAGAAGTTATGAATGTAAACCTTTGTATATATAATCCTATCACATACGAGTTGTTGGCAGACGATCGATCAGGGTTTACAGGGTTTATTTCTAAACTAACTGTTCAAACAACAACAAAAAATTTGAGAGATATGAAAGGTCTCAATGAATGAATAAATGACCGCTATCTAGATTTTGAACGGGATAATTTCAGAGGATCAATCCAGCAATTCCTTAGAACTCCTACGGAATCTTTTATGAACTAATTCGGATGTAGGCTTCTGCGTGTCTGAATGCGTATGTACGTATGCAAAGATGTGTGCAGTGTTGTGAGGCTGTTGATTGCTAGCTATAAAAGTTCATAAAACGATCATTTTGTGGTGATAGTGGCACTGCATTTCAAGAATATACAGCAAAAGCCAGCAGATACAGTTTACGATTGCACCACTTGCGAGAAAATGTTTAGTTGTTAAATATGATTATTGTTATATATATATATATATATATATATATATATATATGTATAACAACGAATATTTATTTAGCATATAGGTTGGTGATTGCCAGCCAAGAAGGAGAACAAGTGGAAGCCGTTAATCCACACCGATGATTTGTGAGAGGTCGGTCCCCTGAACAAAGGCGATTCAACTGCTGATCAGTTGAAAAGGCAACACTGGTTCGAACAAAGCATGACTTTGTTATTTATTATATCTTCAACCCAAATCTGCAAATATTAAGAAATATTGCTGGATTAGAATTGCTTCTAGTAGCTGTATATATATATATATATATATATATTGATATTGTTGGTGTTTTTCCTGGCACTGGTTTAACTAAAGGAAATTTCACTGGTTCACCAAAACCTCGAAACATGAAATAAATAAACGTCGTCGCAATGCTACTGCTACCTTTGTTCAAAGTAGTTACAAGTAATATAAAATGCTATATATAATATATATATATATATATATATATATATATATATATATATATATATATACGTGCTTAAATTTATCACGCGAAGGGAAACTAACAGAACAAGAAGCATAGTTTACGGGTGCCAAAAGTGATATATGCGTGAGCTTTCATAACGTGTCGCCTTTCACAAAACCACAGCATCAGTAAAGAGAAAAATAGCCTGACAGTGTTTTTCGCCAGCTAGTCATCATCATCATCATAAATGCACGGCCGAGAATGAACACACGGTCAAGTGAGACTGTCGTTTCATCGGCAAAAACGATTCCAGCAAGATGCGATGATGTACGTACACCATCATCGAACCTACCCTGAGTCGAGCGCCATCCCAACAATGACAAGCCATCTATCTGCACAACAACATAAGAATATTGTATTGCCAACAACTCAGGAAGAGCCGGACCATTACGGGTAGACTTCGCTGTGCCATTTCTCCAGTACTCTATTTCTTCCGATGCGATGAACGACCGCAATTCGGACGCCGCCAATGGACACCACTGTTACGCCATGGAGTTTACTACAACCACAAGTAGCCGCGTGAACATACTTAAACATATATACATATCTGATATATAATGACCCATATATATATATATATATATATGTATATATATATATAAGCAGGCGTTGAAACATAAATTTAAAAACCATTTTAAATACTACAACTTGCAAATTGACTGCCTAACTGACTGTCGGATACTCATTCATGTCCCACCGAGGGTGATTGTCTTAAAAAAACAAATGGTCTTTGTCGCAACAACACAGCCTGCGCTCAGTACTTGCCACCCTTCTCATCGTAAACCTGCCTAGTCAAATAAAAAACACAACATTCCATGGTCAAGGCAATTATTATGTATACGCACGATTTAGTGATCAAGGCAAAACACAGAGGGGTGGGGGGAGGGCCAAACATCGGGGTAATTAAAGCAGTAGACAAGAACGGACACTAAGGAGATATAGAAGGTTTTATCTCCAGCATGTCGTTATTACTCGGATCATGAAGTGGGACTCGAAACAAACACGCAGAAGAAAAATCAAAGCGCTGCAAAATCGAGTGGCGATACATTGAGATGTAAGCGCATGATCTCCAGTATGCATGTAAACAGGTTTGCCCAATTATCAAGCTCACCCGCACAGCCCGCTAAGAATCACTCTACACAACTGCAATTTTGTGGAGAACTTAATCCAGCCCCCATGTACGAGTATACATACAGTTAACAAAGATTTACAAGAAGACATTGTCGAAATCAAATTTGAATTTTACACAAGGAGTACACCTGCTGTGTGACCGATGCCGCGCTAGTACCCCGGCTCGCCTGTTCCTCTCAGCCTAAATTAGCACCTGCATTTTAAATTCGTATGCTGTAAATAGCTAATATATATATATATATATATATATATATACTATATATATATATATATATATATATATATATATATATATATATATATATATATATATATATATATATATATATATACATATATATATATATATATATATATATATATATATTGCTCTATCTAGCAGCACCAGAGGAGCTGGCATTCATCGAGCTAGTTTCGGCAAACCTACTCAAGGGTCCAAAGCTCTCGTGGAGCTCCCGAAGAGGATCGACCTCGTCCATCGTCTCCACGCTCTGCAGAGGCATCTCGGACGATTCGAGATGGCCTTCCAATGCGCAGAAGCGACTCGGAGTCGCCGTTGCAATCACACCTGCCAGCGCTGCTTGGTATTGTTGCAACTACTGCTACTGTTGTCCTTGCTGTTGTTGTTGTTGCTGATATTCCTACAGTTCTCATCAGCCTGTATTGTGAGCTATGTGAACTAGCTATGCGACAGATGATAGTAAAGAAGTTAGTCCACTCAATTCAAGCGTCAGTCACGTGTGTATGTTTACTGAGTGAAACGACGAGCCATTGCTGTTGCTGCTGCTAATGTAGTTGTGTAGTTGTTAGCCCTTATGTGCAGACAATGTCCACTTCAGATGCTTCTGCTGCTGCTGCTCACTGCACACAGTCGTCACTCACACATCGATCCGACAGAGGATCGAGGCACGCACACAGAACTAGACGGTCGTCACGCACAGTTACACACAAAGGCACACGAAAGACACGTTCCGTCCCAACAACGGTCGACATGAGCTCGGACGGCACGAGACGGAATGGGCACGCTGGCGCTCAAGAAACGGTCGCTGCCCGAGGTGACCTGCCTCTCAACCGTTAACCAATACGGTGCGTGAGACGTGACAACCAAGCGAGCCGATCGGTTAGTGTTGCGCTGGGTCGACGCGCGCACTAAACGCAGAAGTACAGTCAAAAGTGTCTCTAGCTTCAGTGGTAATAATAGTCATAGATATATAGACAAGCAGATGGATAGATTGATCACAACAGCAGCAGCACCAGCAGCAGCGGCAACAGCAACAAGAAAAACTGTAACAATCCTCGCAACAACAGGTCCAGTCATAATCCTCGAACGCGACAGATAAGCGACCACAGCACACGAGCACGACGAGATAGAGAGACACGACCACGATAGAGCTAAAGAGCTAAACAGAGCTCGTTCTCTGGGTCGATTGCTAGGTAGGCTCGTGCAGATCGGATCAGATCCAGCAGATCGGGACTGGGACGGGAGGGCACGACATGACCAAGAAACTATTGGAATATATGGCCATTGTCATGCGCCCCGATGTGATATGACACAGGCTCACTGGCGGGAACTGGGCCAGTTCCGCAGTTCAGGCCGGACTACTCCTAGCGGAATCAGACGGCTTGAATCTGTTCCAGAGCCAGTTGCATCTCGTTCGGGGACCATTCAGACTCAGTTCAGATCACCACCACCACCACCGATGCTGGATCGACACGAATCGACAGCTAAATCGACAACAACTGCAATGCTGCACACTCTTTTCAAGCAGTGCGTTGCTGCTGCTGCTGCTGCGAGCAGAACGTGGCTGAAGTCGACCGAACGAAGTGTCTGCCGACGATGAAGTCAGCCAACGACTTCGGGAGCGCGACGCCTCAATAAGGGCCACAACTCGAGGTAAGACGCCTCGGCGACACGCAGGCGACCGACACCGGTTGGCAAAGACAAGTCGTTGACGTTGTCGGAGTCGCTCGCTATGAAAATGACGCTGCTGCAGCTGCTGCTGCTGCTGTTGATGACGTCGTCGATGATGTCGATGATGGTGATGATGGTGATGATGGCGATGATGGTGATGGTGTCGACGATGAAGGCACCGCCGCTCACACTGACTGATGTTTTCACGCTAAGTGTCTATGTGCGTCTGTGCCGCCGTTCGATGTGGTGTTGTGAGATGCGGTGCGTTCGCCGCCTCATTTGCTATGCGACCTCACGGAGTCGTCGTCGTCAGTTCATCGTGGCGCCCGACTACTCTCACACACGCGCAGCCGCACAGGTGCCGAACGATCACCGGCAGCGTCAGCAAGAAAAGCATATACAACAACAACAACAACAAAAACAAGACAACATGACAACAAGAACATCAACGACAACAACAACAGCAACGAGAACAACAACAACAGCAACAGCAACAAGAACAACAACAAAAACAACAGCAACAGATCAACAGAAACAACAGCAACCGCATCGACACGACCAGTGTGCACCTTCACCTCATGCACGCGTACAGAGACATCCGGCAGTATGGAGTAGAGCAGCTGCATCGATAATTTCATCAAATTCACCTATCGATTCACCGATGGTGGTGGTGGCTGATGATAATATTGGTTATGGATTCACTTGCCTCCTGCTTTGCCCTTATGCCCGACGCATATATATATATATATACTTTTTTTTTAAATATATAAATGAAGGTCCGTCTGATGTCGTCACCTACAGCGGACCATTCGTATTATGATGATTACTATTTATTACTATTATTATTATTATTATTATTAGCTATTAGTACTTAGGGTGTTACGAATGCCATAATTGCAAGGCTACGTCACGAAGTAGACGGGCCGACACACAGCTCTGTTCAGGATGGTGGCAGCGACTTCAAGGCTGTGTGCGGCTTCAGGTTCCGCACGGACGCAACACAACAGATTAGGCAGAACGCGGACGATGGCCAGGTCGAGCGGGCACCAGCCAGGTTGTAGGCGCAGCCTGTAGGCGGGCGGCGAGTCTACCCGACCCTCAGTGATGTGAACTCAGTGATGAGCCGAGACGGCGGATTGGCTAGCGAGCTATTTCGCCATTTAGTTAGCAGAGTCGTCGTCGTCGTCGTCGTTGTCACTAAGGACTTTGCTGTGGTCCTCACGGTCATCGACGACAGAAGACGTCCGAAACGACGAGTGGGTGCGACAGCGGCTGGCTGAGGCCCATTATAAACAATTGTTGGACCGAGGCAAAACACAGCAACACCAGCAGCAACAACAGCGAGATGCCGAGATTCGAAGGCCGTTGACGCGACTCGAGACGATTGATGTCTGATTTTGGGAAGGACTCAATGTTAATAATATATATATATATACATATATATATATATATATATATATGGCCGTAAATTTATATAAATATATATATATATATATATATATATATATATATAAAATTGTCGTAAATTTATATAAATATATATATATATATATTTTTTTTAATGTCAATTGGTTGTCGCCATCTGTTGAGGGACATCCATTGACGCCACTTTGTTGTCGATCAATGTCTCAGCATCATTGCTTCATCCGTCTGCCTGTTCGTCCGCGTAGACGGCGCTAATTAGCTAAGTCGGCTTGCTTGACTAATGGTAGGGTCTAGCTAGTAATCGTCTGTCGTCAAAATCTTGGTCCCAATCGTTTTGCACTCACACGGGAAGGATGTGTCCTGTACGCGTCTCTACTCTCGGATCGGAACAGAAGCAGAACCGGAAAGCCTACATTAACGCGTCTTCGATTAGCTTTTATTGTACGACGGACATCTGTAAACAGTCTCCTGTCAGCAGGACTGCTCATGCAACCATCCTTATCTTGATCATGCGCTGGCCTTGTTGCTACTGCTGCTAAACAGGTTAATATATATATATATATATATATATATATATATATATATATATATAATACATATATATATATATATATATATATATAAGCAGTTGCGTGTTTTGTTATTGTTGTTGTTAGCGGTGGTGAAAGTGCTGTAAGTTCCGCTGCTTCTGTAGCTTCTGGGGTTAACAGTGGTGCCTCTATTGGCTGTACAATCGGCTAAAAATAGATGACTCCATCTGTCACGACCGCCGTACATCCATACAGCCAAGCCCCTCTAACAAATACATCCGATACGGAGTGTCAGGTGCAGTTGCACCCACACACATACATCCGGTATGACCTTACCTCGTCACCTCTAATATTGATGTCGGTTTTGACCGTATCGTCGCTGCAAGTGATGCGTGTCGATTGGGTGACGGTCAGAATCAACAGCAGCAGCAGCAGCAGCAACAACAACAAGCAACGCAGACAATTTGATAGACAGATAAATCGCTGCAGGATCTGCTGCTGGACCACGACTTTTACTTACTTAGTGATCATGGTCGCCGGCAACTAATTGCTCCTGCAGTATTGGCAGCATTTTTATCGAACGCACAATGAAAACATGTAACGCGCAACTTTTCGAAGTGACATCCGTCTGAATGCACGCCCGCTGAGCGGAATAGAGCATGAACGAGATGACAACGAGGACGACAAGAGACAAACAAGCCTACAGGCGAAGCTTCAACGAGTCAAGATTTCGAGACGTCAATCAGCGCGATGAAGACGTCAATCAGCATGATGAAGACGTCAATCAGCATGATGGAGACGTCAATCACCATGATAGAGACGACACGGTAAGCAGTATGAGTGCAGTTTGCCTTGTTCGGTCAAAAAACCCGGTTTGGAGGAGTACGCGGTGCCCAGATCCCGTCACGCCTCTGATGATGATTGTGAGCAGGGCTAAACAATGAGTTAGGGACCAATGAACGCCGACCCAGTGCAATTAGCT
This sequence comes from Dermanyssus gallinae, assembly GCA_003439945.1. Classification (NCBI taxonomy): domain Eukaryota; kingdom Metazoa; phylum Arthropoda; class Arachnida; order Mesostigmata; family Dermanyssidae; genus Dermanyssus; species Dermanyssus gallinae. The sequence goes on along the minus strand of QVRM01005910.1, from coordinate 353,683 downwards.
ACTGTAGCGAGCACCGATCAGTTTCACGTCTCGATTTTCACGCCTATAGTAAAACATATAGGCTAGCAAACTATGCCTTTCGGGCCGAACTCATGTTCAATCAGCAACAGCAGTTAACGGGTCGTCAGTGTACCGCTAGCGCCAGTAAGACCCTTGTCGTACGGGCTCGCAGCCGAAGCTCTCGGGGCAGACTGCAATGGAGTTAGGCAAAAAAGAGTATCAGTGGAGCTTAACATAAGGATTAACGACAACCGCGCTCGGCAAGGAATGTCGACAGAGTCTCCACCACTCTCCCCTACAACCATTCGCGTTGGTTCATCGACCCGCAGCGTTGTTCACGCAGTGTTGTTGTTGTTTCAAGTTGCCGATGCCTCGGGTAATGGACATTAGTGCAGAGGCAGTATTATTGCCAACCGGCATGCCTTTGGTCTATTTGGTCATGTTTGAAATTTAGGTGGCTTTGCGTGTGCATGCACATATGAATGCAACACACGGGTCGCTTCATCGTAGGAGGCCTCCTCCAGCAGAAGCAAACACGCCAGCACACACCGTATTGCACCGTCCGTTATCAGTTAACGATTTGTTGGCTCATAGACGTCTCTCTCAGCCTCGAGTCCGCCTTGTCTGTGAGTAACTATCTCTCGCGGATAACAGTCCGCAATCACCACCACCACTACCGCTGACAGCAGTTTGCGTCCGCTAACACGTGAATGTGAGCAGCAAGCACATGTTGCCTACCGGCTTGGGCTAGTACCTAGGACATCTTGTAAATGCACGCACACACACAGAAACACACCAATATACATAGACACGTTTATATATATATATATTTACCTAGCAGTAAAGATCGACCAAGCCCTCCACTAGGTCGTGTTAGGGCTGCTATGTTCCGCTGTCATGCTTCGTGTCGTGCGCTTGCGTCAACGTGTCTAGACGTGTCACGACGACGAAGATGATGATGACGATGAACAAGATTACCGATAATTGTTAGATATGTCAATATTAGCAACCAAGCCTATCCACGAACCTCGACTAGTTTTGTCGAGCATCCGTGCGTACCCGTCTGCATACACATAAACATACACACAAATACAGATGCATACTCAAGAAACGCGCGTTTGAGCGGATTGAGCGAACCAGAGCTCTTTCAAAGGGTTCTGTGATTCGCCCTATGAATCCTTCTGTTGCACTTTTTGTAGTTGTTGTTGTGATCTGTCTTCTTTTTTTCTTTAATCTTCATCTTCTTGTTCTCATCCTGTCGGTGATCCCGATGCCGGTAGTTACGTTACAGCGCTAGAAGCAGCTGCAGCAGCAGCAGCAAGTCCAGCGAGCAATCGTTTCAAAACGCACTATCGCGTTAGGGCGGCGCTGTGCTGTCTGATGTTCTGCAAACGACTGTTTGATCTAGCTTTTTGTCAGCTGGCTGGCTGGCGGGGACGGGCCATGACCTGTCATCACGGACGATCTGCGTGTCGGGGTCACGACGCGCCACCCCCACGTTCTCCCCCTCCTCCTCCCGTGTCCTATCCAGACGCGCCGTGTCCTGCGGCATGTGTCGATGAACTCACTGATCTCACTGAACTCGATACCCCTCGATCTCTACCGCACCGCCGTTGCTGCCGCTGTAAGGAATGCTGTTTGTTGACACTCCTACACGCTATCGACGAGTAGTAGTAGTAGCGGTAGCAATACAGGCTATCTGGCCGGCAAGACAGCCAGCTACAACCGAAGCGAACTAACACAGCAACAGTGGCTATGAGGGCTCACGACGTCAACGCGCGACCACCAGGCGAATGACTACGTCAACAACCCGCCGGTCGTTGTCTGGTGGTGACGACGCTCGACTAACTACAGCAGCCTTCGTTCGCTTCGGCTCGCTCTGGTTGCTGGTGCTGTGTCGGCTTCTGCGGCTTCATCGCATCATCATCATCATCATTCTGTTGGGCGTCTGTCGTCTGGACGCTTTCCCGCTCCTCGCTATTTTCCCTCCGTCTTCTGGATCGTCCCTCCGTCTTCTGGCTCGACCCCCCGTTCGCTATAGCCCACTGCCGAGCCCCCTCCCCTCGAGCTCGAATGTGCGGCTCAGAGCCGCGGTGCGTATCCTTCCATGGCGTGTGTTTGCCTGTCGGTCTTTCTGTCTGTCTGTATGTATGGGTAAGCAAGCGTGTGATCGAGTGCAAGTGTGCCCATCCACAGACATACGCTATGCGCCTCGGTGCAGCGTCTCGGTGTGGCTGTTGTAAGTGTGTGGCTATGTGTGTGTTGTTCTGTTTGTCCGTGCCTACATATGAGACACACACGGTGCTTAAGGGTAAGGCGCCTGCCTGTAAGCGCCTGTATTCTACTATCAGCGAACCAGCGAACATGACCATGCAGCGCGGGTGCGCAGGCAAGGTTTACGTGTCCACTGTCTTGGAAGTGTGGCAAGGGGTGGTCGTGGTGGTGGTGGTGGTGGTGGTGGTAGAAGATGGGGACCCGTCGTTGACGGCACAGTCAGCAACAAGCACTGCAAAAGCACTATGAACGATTCCATCAACATCGCCAACAAACCCCCCCCACCCATCCCCAAGAACAACAACAGTAGTAAAATCAGTAGCCTGTAGTGGTGCTACTAATCGTAGCAATAAAAGTAGCAAGAAACGCAACAGCAGCAGCTAGAGAACAGGAACAACAATAACAACAATGGCAACCTGCCTGCGTCTCACTGAACTGTGCGAACGTAGAGTCGTCATAGAGACGGGGGAGGAAAAGACGCCCAAGATCGAGTGGGGCGGGGGGGGGGGGGGTCAGAGAGAAGAAGGATAGCCGCAAAAGCTGTGTCTGGCGGTTACGGAACGCTCAACGAAACGGTCCGAAGAAAAAAGAAGAGGAAACTGCTTTCGTTTCCCGTCGTCATCGACGGCAGATGCACCGACAATGGTTAGCAGTATTAGCAGTAGTAGCAGCAGCAACAACAACAACAACAGCAACAACAACAGGAGCATCCTAACGGCCAGCCGCAATAACAGCCGTCTTATGGACGACTATGAGCAGGCTATGGCGCTCAACAATGACGCTGCGAACCGCTGTTGTTGTTTCTGTTGTTCTTATTGTTGTTGTTTCTGTTGTTCTTATTGTTGTCGTTATTGCTGTTATTATCACCGCTGTTGTTGGCGTTAGCGTCATGGTTTTTGTTGTTGTTGTTGTTGTTGTTGTTGTCGCCGCCGCCGCTGTTGTTGTTGTTGCTATTGTTGTCAGTTGTTGTGTTGGTGGCGTTGTTGTTGTTGTTGCCGTCGTCGTCGTTATAGTTGTTGCTACTGTTATCGTCTCGTTGTCGCTGGTCCATTCCGTTGGCTCCTTCGTTGCCTCCTCATCCGGCATCATCGGCCACCGGCGGTCACGGCGTCGTTTTAGCATTTGCGGTGGTGGTGGTGCAGCTCGGCGAGTCGTCGGCGCACATAGAGACCACTACAGATCGACGAGGACAACAACACATTCACGCAACAATAACAACAACAACAACAACAACAACAACAACAACAACAACAACAACAACAACAACAACAACAACAACAACAACAACAACAACAACAACAACAACAACAACAACAACAACAACAACAACAACAACAACAACGACAAATTCTAGTTGAGTTTGATGTCAACCTGAGACGCCGATCACGGACCATGGTGACGATGTTGATGTTGATGATAATAATGACGCTGTTGTTGATGATGATGATAATGATTACAGCGATGCCTATGATGGTGAAGGTAATGCCGATGAAGCAGATGAGGACGACTGCGGTGGTAGAGGCCGCAATGACTGAGGCTCGAGTGTCGAAGGAAAGACATAATTATGATAAACATGACGATGATGAACACCCGGTCAACCGAAGTGTTTGATGTTAGTGTAGCTGTTGTTGTTGCTGCTGCTGCTATTGTTGTTGTTGTCGTCGCTGCTGTTTCCTATCTTGTTGTTTTTGTTGTTTCTGCCGCTGTTTTCCATCTTCTTGATCTTTTCTGTTTCTGTTTTTGTTGTTGTTATTGTTGTTGCTATTTTTCTTCTTCTTAATCTTCTTGCTGATATTTTCATTGTTGTTATGGCTCTGGTCGTCGTTGGTTGTTATTGTGGTTGCTGCTGCTGTTCTCCATCTCCTTGTTAATTTTACTGTTTCGTTGTTATTGTTGCTGTATTTCTTCTTCTTCATCTTCGTGATGATGTTTTCATTGTTGTTGTGAGTGTTGTTGTTGTAGCTCCTACTATTTATTGTCGTACGTGTTTGTTGGTGCCCGCTGCAGAAAGAAGACGAAATAATGCAATCCCAACCAACAGCACAAAATCAGAACGCCGTGAACGAATCGAATCCAGCTGATCCGTCAACGTTTCATGAAGGCTGTTTGTAATGGCACATGCAAACAAAGAACGATTTCTGACCGCACCGTAGAAACGTTAAGTGGATTATTTAAATAAATGTTGGAAAGATGTCTGGCGCTCGCTCAGCCCTTCAGGATAGTGGTTACTTCTCCATTAACACGCAGTCCAGGTCCAGCTTAGAGATCGTCGACCAAGTCGACAAGTAGACCCCGCGTAGAGTCGAGGGGCCCCTTTACACCTGACGAGGAATCTCGAGTCGATGACGAACAGGCTTTTCCCCCGCTAACGAAGCGATAGGACAGCTTATCCGGCGTGCTATGATTACGGTAATTTTTGACTCTATTCCAGTTTCGTTTGTACACGCCTTCGGAGCAGCCGAATATGCTAACTATAACCTAAAGAGAACTCGTTTTGGTCGGGTTTACGTCACGGCAGAATCAAATAATAGTCTCCTAGCCTCCCCCCCCCCCCCGGTGGGGTTTCATACAGACAACACAGCCACACCAAAGTGCTAACCACAACAACAACACCAACAAACAATTTTCATCTCTGCAGCGTGCGCCCGCAGTGGTTTTGGCTGTTTAACAGAAAGCAATTTTCTTACCTCCACCAGAGCGTCACCGCAGATAAGACCGCAGATACGCGACACTGCGGCAGCGACCACGTAATACAGAATTGCTGACCATAGCCCTACATAGCCCACTCAATCTCGCCTACAACCACAATTTACCCTTGGAACAAACACGCCCTTACACATGCGAGAGAGAGAGCTCTATTTTTCTAGATCACGATAGCCCAATTGAAAAATGTCTTCGCCTTCGCAGTCCCTCGCCACCGCCAGAAAACCTCCGTAGACGTTTTTGTTCATTCTTGCATCGTCATCGCCGTCGTCGCATTCTGTCGTTGCTGTTGTTGTTGCTGTTGATGTTGTTGTCGTTGTTGTTGTTGTTGTTGTTGTTGATGTTGTTGTTGCTGTTGATGTTGTTGTCGTTGTTGTTGTCGTTGTTGTTGTTGATGTTGTTGCTGCTTTCGCGGTGTTAGTTTTGCAGTAGCCTTCGTCAGTGTGTTGAAGGCGGTGTCGCCTGGCCTGCCTGAACGAGACGCCTTTGCGGTCGCCGTTTCACGAAAGCGGATTTGTTTTTTGTTGTTGTTATAGTTGTTGATGTTGTTATTGTTGTTGTTGTTGTTGTTGTTGTTGTTGCTGGCCATCTTACAATGTGGCAGCAACTGACTGTGCCGCTTCGGCTGCTACTGCGAACGCTTGTCCTCTCATTCAAGTTTGCTGCTTATGTTGTTGTTCTCAATGTCGTTGTCTATATTGTTGCTGCGTTGTTGTGACTGCTACCTACGAGCACAGACATATAACAGTCTTATGTCAGAGAGAAAGAGTAGGAGAAAGTCGAAAAAATCGCCATCACTAAAAGCGTCAAAACGCCTATAACATAAGACACAACGCAGCGACGGCATCGATTCGACGAATCAGCAATGCTGGTGAGTGATGTAAGCATACAAGGCATATCTAAAAACTACCGCGATAAATGACAACGAAAAAACAACAACACCAGCAGCAACATCATCATCAACAACAACAACAACAACAACAACATCAACAACAACAACAACAAAAATACCAAGTATAAAGGTGTCAAAGTCTACCGTCGTAGACAACCGTGCGCTCGCACATGCATATCATTGATCAACTGATGACTAACAATATTAATAATAATAATACAAGTATACACACGAATGTATTTGCCGCGCAGATACTTAGATTATGATTTCAAATGAGACTACTGTTGTTGTTGTTGTTGTTGTGTTTGTTGCCGTAATTATATTGAGCATAATGATAAACTACCTGATACCACCTGACCATATGATGATGAGGTCGATCGTGAATGATGGTGCTGTTTTATTCGCGCTTATTTCCGCCATCGCCACCGGCCTCGACCATTCGGTAGGTCGATCGAGCGAGCGGAGTTCGTCTGTGTCAATAAGTCGTCTGTCTGCGTTGGTGGCAACACCAACAAAATTGGTGTCGCCAAAATCGAGCGCTGTTCAAGTTATGATTGTTCGGGACTGTCAGAGACTGGTCGGTGTGGCGTCAACCCACCTCGACCCAACAGACGATATTATAGTAAACGCGAATTCTGACTTTCACTTGTATTTCGTCCAGCCCACTAACAACAACAACAGCAACAACAACAGAAACAACAGCAACAACTACGCTAGCAACAACAACACCAGCAACAACAAGTGAATTGCAACAATAACAAACAGTGAATTGCAACAATAACGAACAGTGAGTCGCAACAACTGCGAAAACGGTAAAACAGCAACAACAACAACAACAACAGTGATAGCGACAACACGAACAACAAGCTCTCTCTCTCTCTTTCTCTCTCTAAATCTCATCTTTATTACTGCCACTGGAAAACTGGTACTACTTACTATAGTAGTACCAGTTTTCCAGTGACAGGGCCGGACATGTCGAGACATCTAGGGTTTCCCAAACAGTCCTTGTGGCAACGTGGCCGCTGACCCTCAGCGGTATATGGTTGATCATCCATTCTCGTTGAGCATTGCTCAACGAAAATCCGACCACCGTCAGGGATCGAACCGGCGATAACGCTTTCTTTGTGCCTATTAAGCCAAGGCAGCAGGCGTCCCACACGGTACTCCCAGGTTGCTAAAGCCCGGGGCATTAACCGTGTAGCCCGGGGACCGTGCGCAGAACACTTTCCCCGTATTAACGAAATAGCCTTAACAGCCCTCGAATGGGCCACGACAGGATGACAATATAAATTCGTTGCCACCCAACCGATATCGTATGCCTTGCCTCCCGCGCCAACAACAGTGACCTCGGGAAAGTTACTTTAGGGAGTTTACACCGTCTGACTAACTTACATGTGGGCCAGTGAAGGTCCCCGCAGCGCGCGTAAGTCGCACACCAGCAGACCAAGGCCGGTAAGAGAGTCATAGTTACTCCCGTTTTGAGTGCGTTGAGGCCAGACTGACGCCAAACAGCGAGAACGTGTTTTAATATATATATATATATATATATATATATATATATATATATTTTTTTTTTTTTTTTCTTCTCTGGACGGCAAATGTATTTAAATTCAGTAATTGCTCATTTTATTTTCTTTACGCTAACGCGGTTTACAACACTTGGCACAGGGGAAGCAATTTCCCATGTCGCACTACCTACCACCGCTTTATCTGCACCAAGTGCATTCATTACGACTGTCTCGAGCAAAGAACTCAAGCCACACCACCGGGTTTGCAAACAGCAGTCAGTAAATGCTCATTGAGCTTGCACTTTCCATAATTTTACAATTCAACACAATTGTGACCATTCAGAGCGTTTTACAATAAAGACTATCGCCCGTGTCTGCCTCCCCCCTATATATATATATACATACATACATACATATATATATAATATAAGTAATCATTCATTATTAATTAATTGTTCAATACTTGTATTAAGTGTATATAGAAATGATGCTTTACTGTATATGTGTGTCATAACATATTGCGTGTAACATGCACGTGTTATAGTTTTCGTCGTCGTCGTCGGCGGTGGCGAGCCAGACGAGCAGATCTTTCAAGAAATCTCCCGACTCAGTTACAGCATTGCCGCTCGTCCACTGTTGCCGCCAATGTTATTGTTCTTGTTGTCTTTGGCATCGATGGTGCTGTTGTGGCTATCGATGTTGTTGTGATTATTATATTATTGTTGTTGTGGCTGTATTGTTGTTGTGGCTGTCGACGACTGTGTTATTGTTGTGGTTGTTGATATTGTTGTCGTGTCAACAGCGTACGGGCGCGCCGCCGACTGATTCAGCGGATTTATGACGCGGCGTCGCCCGGAACAGGAGGAAAACGAAATCAGCTCTCGCCGTTGCCACATCAATGCCACAGGTTGAATGCCAACCGCACATTAGTAGTAGTTGTCGTAGTAGTAACAGATGTAGGTCGAGCCCGGTGGCGTGGTGGATTAAGTCTCCGCTTCGCAACCGGAGGAGACACATGGGTGCGCGGGTTCGAACCCCACCGTTGCCCCACATTTGTATTTATGGGGGTCCGTCTATGAAGCAATGCAAAAAGCAGTCCCATGGACGTTAAATCTTGGCTGAGAGTCAGCCCCGAAAGCATTTAGTACTAGCAGTTGTAGTAGTAGTAGTAGTAGAAGTATTGTATCTAAAGTACAAGAGGACAGTACAGGAGAGATAGCAACAGCTCCACGCCCGTAATAGCAGAAGCAGGAGCAGCTCGCTCACTTCAAACCCGCCATCGAGTAGTAGAATCCTCCCTCACCGCTTGCCGCTAGAACAGATATATATATATATATATATATACATATATATATATATATATATATATATATAAACAGATATATATATATAAACAGATATGTAGATGGATCAATAGGTAGATAGATACAGGACAACGTAAACAAGAGCCCGCAACGGCAGCGGAAGCGGCGGTGGCGGCGGCTCCGACCCGACCCGAACGTCAGATCAGACCGGAGTCGATCTACTTGGATTGAATACTACCAAGATTGATTGTTGTTGAATATATGCTCGACATATAGATATCCAACTTATATTATGGATTGTGTAAGAACGCAGGGGCAGTAGTACTGCAACGCATAAACATTCCGTATAGTACATTTTGTATATGTATGTTACACATACCACGAAAAGGATTAGCTAAGCCGCTGTGCCGCTGAGCGGGCGTGTATGGTAACTATCACGTGTCCATTTCGTTTTGACTAAGGCAACATATATATATATATATATATATTATATACAAATCTTGACTTGCAACGTGAAAATTCTGCTTCCGTTCGGGGCACACTTCTGATCTGTGGTCTCGGCCTGGTCTAAACGACAAACGGACACATAATAGTCACAATGCACGCACGTGCATTATAGACTAATGTATCACACGGAAAATGTGTAGAAACGAAAAAAAAACAATCTATATATATAGTTCCTGGAGAGAGGCATCTATATGAGATTGCTCTCTCTCTCTCTATATATATATATATATATATCTTTGTCTCACACACACACACACACATATATATATATATATATACATATATATATATATATATATATATATATACATATATATATATATATATATATATATATATATATATATATGTGTGTGTGTGAGACAAAGACACAGACCAATCTACTCATACCATGACCGCGCTGCTGTACTACGCTCGTAGTCATAATCCCGCCTCCGGTCAGTCGAACGTCCACCACAGCCGCCGCCGAGCACGTCAATTAACAAGTGAATTAATCAGCGATACGCATGCGCCATTTAGCATCGCTGCCAATTAGCAGCAGTAGCAGCAACTCCGCCGACCAGGCTCAGTATCAAGCGACAGCCAATCAGCAGTGTTCAACAGCTGAGCAGTGAGCGATAGACTAGAGTGTCTGAACTGACTGCGGTCGAAGAGAGAGAGAGAGACGATTCGCATGCTCGATCGGATCGGAGGGATCGGGCAATTACGACGGCAGCAAGTATACACATATATATATATATATATATATATATACATATGTATATATATACATATGTATATATATATATATATATACATATGTATATATATACATATGTATATATATATATATATATATATACATATGTATATATATATATATATATATATATATATGTTAGGGCATAGTACCAACCAAAACCTTTCCGCTCTAACGCAGACCCCGCCATACCCGCAAAATAGATTGTACAGCCATTACGCCAGTTACTTTCCATTCGATAGCATCGCAGCCGATTGGCGATTTAAAATCGAAATGATTTGATTTTAAATCGCCTCGTGACTGAAGCGAGACGCATCAACTCAAAAAGAACAATATCATCAATGACGACAGCAACAACAACAACAACGACCCTTCCTTCGATACATACTATACCTATTGTGGTCTCTACCCCGTTCCCCCGCGCCCGCTATCTCTCTCTCTCTCTCTATCTCTCTCCCGTCTCGATCCCGCCTTTCGAAAAACCGTCGAATCTCGGGTCGAGCTTCTGCCAAGTCCGTCAATTAGCTCACATATGGAAAAGAAGTCCGAGAGTTGGGAGATTGTAAGAAAAGGAAGCAAATATAAGAAGGACGCCGTCTGGTCGTCTGCCGCCTCGTGGTAGCATCTACACTCGATTTGCGGCCGCGTCGAATGACAGAACACAAATGGTTACATATGTGTAGCTTTCGGTGAAAAAACTCGTGGCAAATGGCAAAATTCGCGTGGTCATAGGGTGGTGTAGCATGGGGTCCGGGCACAGCCTCGGCAGAACCAGCATAGATCAACATCACTAAACCACGGCAGACTAAGCAGAAGATCAGAAACAAGATTGCAACCAAGGGCCAATGCAACAATAGGCTACCAATGATGTGCCCATCCAATTCGTGTCGACTCCGTGCCTCTCCCTGGTGGCACTATCGTCATCTAAATAATGCCATTCAATTGCGGCACTCTCTACGAAACGTAGCCAAAACGTGTTGAAATTTCGCCTGTATTTAGAGTGAAAGACTAAAGAAACTACAAATATGCACTCAATTTAATATTGAGAGAGAAATAGAACTGAACATATATATATATATATATATATATATATATATATATATATCCTCAGTTCTCTTTCGTTGGAAGAAATACGATGCGAAGGCAAAATCCCTGTTTGCATAAATCCAGTCATCCATTCAATACAGCACACAGGTGATTTCCATCAGCTGATCAGATAACAAACGGATGAGGAAAAGGAGACATAACGACATGAACAGAAAAATAATGTCAGCAAGAGCGGTAAGAACAACCACAGCAACGACTAGGAGAACGTTAATAGCAGCAGCAATAACGTTAACAAAAAGTAGGACTAAAGCAGCAACAACAACAACACAAGAATAGCAATGATTCGACCAGGTCGAAATGGTTCTAAATAAAAAAAAAATCCGTTTTATGGACTCTAGTCGTCGGTAAGGCAGAGCAACCATATTTATCCGCTTAGAGCGCGACGCAATGAGGCTTTTGTATAAGAACTTACTTTTTTCGATCGTCTCTATCTCGCATTCTCTGCAGAGAGGGCCCTTGCAGAAGCAGCAGCATTGTTCAGCATCAGCAGGTGAACATCGCTCATGCGTCACAGGTCCATTCCGTACATTCTGACATTGGCCTCGGCACAATCTACAATTTACAGCTAATGGTTCGATTCATTCGACCTCATTATTTATTCGCGCTCTGTAATTTGTGGAAAATATCAAATTGTTCGTTGCTTCGCCGCTGATGGTGTCCTTTCATTTCTGCTGCTGCTGCTGTTTATGCTGGCAGTGTCTAGGGATTGAGTAAGAATGGATGCGCGCGATATCTGTTCTAGTACTGGTGGGACATCACAACAACAACAATGCTTCTTGAAGAACTCGATCGACACCGAGCAAGATGGCTTAGTGGCAAAGTCTTTGCCTTGCATTCAGGAGAACTGGGTTCGGGACCCAGACCGGCCACTATTAAATTGGTTTGCATGGTTTCCAATTTAGACAAGCTAATAATGCCGGAGTGGATTAAAAATTTGCCATGACATGGAAAAACTGTGCACGGGCATTAGCCTTACGGAAAATCTAAACAAAAACAATTTATATATATATATATATATATATATATATATATACGTCAATGTGGCAACAACAGCAAGCATCATTATCTTCACGCGCAGTAAGAGTACACTGTTGCAGTAAATTTACTGAGTAAGGTAGTTGGCAAAGTGCAAAGAAGACATTGCCTTGCATTTAGGAGAGCGTGGGTTTAAGACCTGCTGTGGAACCACGACCCCACCTTTCGTGGTTTCAAAGTCAGAAAAGATGAATACCGAAGTGAAGAGGATAATTGGCGATGATCGAACAAAAATCAAATATGTCTCACAAGAGAGCACAAATGTCTCAACAAAAATAAGATGATGCATTAATATGAATAGGAACAGTAATTCTATATAGGTAAATATCTGTGTAACCGGTGTATACAGAGCAGTGTAGACACATATATTTACCTAGTGTTAGCTTATAAAGTATTGGTTGCTTCCTTTATTGGTTACTGATGATTCCATCATTATCACGGTCGCCGCTTTTTAAATAAAACTAGAATATATATATATATATATATATATATACCGAGCAAGGCGGTTTAGTGGCAAAGCCATTGCCTTGCATTCGGGAGGTCGTGGGCTCGAGAGGTTTTCATGGTTTCTATTTAAACAAGATCGGAGTGGAAAATAATCGGTCATGATCGGACAAAAACGAGAAGCACAGATGTCCTAATCTATCCCTATATATATATATATATATATATATATACATATATATTTACAATTTACAAGAAGAAACATTTTTGAAATGTATATTATACTCAATTTGAGTGAAATAAACATAATTGTAAATATATATATATATACATCCATAGAGCATCGATATACATATATATATATATATATATATATATATATATATATATATATATATATATATATATATATATATATATATATATATATATACGCTCGGTGTGCATAATGCATTTTAGCAGTTACCTCTTTAATTTAAAATTAATATATATATATATATATATATATATATATATATCCTAGAATATTATATTTCACTGCACTAGAAACAAAAACGTGTGTGTATATACACACACACACACACACACGCCACGAACACTTCACTTAGTGTATACTACGAGTAACACACATGCAATATATGTACACTAAGCGGGTGGCGGGTGACTCATTGTCAAAAGTAAATTGGCATGAGGCGCTGAGCGCAAACCGCGGGACGACCAGCTGTCTCTGTATGATCTTGATGCTGCTCCTGAAGCAGCAGTTGTTGTTTGAGATTAAATTGACATTATTACTGTCGTCGTCGTCGACGTCGTCGTCGTTTCCACTGTCATCATCATTACCGTGCTCGTTGTCTTTGTTAATGTTGTTGTTGTTATTGTTGTTTTTGTGTTGTTGTTTTTGTTATTGTTGTTGCTGCCGCTGTGGTCATTGTTGTTAACCACGTTAATGTTGTTCTTGCCGCAGGCTGCAGGCAGTCGGATTTAAGAGATACCAACGGAAAAAACGGTTGCCGTCATGCGTCATGCTGTCTGTCCTGCTCTGCGCGCAGGACTAAGCGTCCGTCCGTCAGGCCGGCCGGCACAAATCGGTCACGCAAAGCGAACAGCAGACAGCTGCGTCAACGGTAGTCAACTTCTCGTGTTTATGGCCCTGTCTGTTGTCTAGCCGTCATTGTAGTCATTGAAGCTCTATGGGTCTCTCTCTCTCTCACCTTTCACTGCCTCTCGTTACTTCCTCATTACCTCATTAATCATCACGAACTGATCATAACACTGAAAAACAACACACATATATATATATATATATATTTACAAGTGTGTATGCATATATAGTGTATGTCGTCAATAGGACGTAGTCGACGAGGTGGCCGGCGCGACCTTGTCAGTAGGAGTCGTGGGTTCGATCCCGTCACGACTGCATACCCTCTCGAAGCGATCTTTCTCAAAATTTGTAAATAAAAAATACGGCAATTAAAAAAATATATATATAAAACACCTGATTCGACCAAATATGACGTCGAGTTCCTAAGAGCGGCGCTCCCCGACCCGCAAAAACCTCGCAGATTCGGATCCATCACTATCTCTATGAGTAGTGTATGGGACTCTGAATCTGCGAGTACGCTCTTGGGGCTCGGCGTCACGAAGAGGAATCTTATGGATCTTACCGTCTTAACGTTGCAAGGAACCTTAAGGATATACCGCTCGCACCGGGTCCATAAGAGCGGGGGCTACCATCAAACAAGGACACGGATAACTGACTCTTAACTTCACGTGACACCTTTTTACCACCATTTTTATTAAGGCGAGCACTGCCGAGTGTGCAAACGTATTTTAAATGATTAATAAATCATCACAATATTATATATATATTAGCTAAGCTAGTGTGCCTAGCAAGCTTGTACAGTGGCTATCATGCATCCGTTTCGTTTAGGCCAGGCGAAGGCATTATACACGAAATGTTATGGACAACTCCCTCTCTCTCTCTCTCTCTCTCTCGATATGTACTGATTGTAGGTTATATATAAGTAAAATCTTATTAAAGAGATGACACTTACAACGTAGGATAACTAAAACAACAATTTTCGTTTATTCCCTTCATATAAGTATGTATATTGTCAGAAGTGCCTTAGAATGAAAAATACGGCCGTGTTTTTCTGTTGCGTATTTTCACGCGGAAATTCCATAAATAATTACCAAAAACACTATGACCCGATTGAACCCATCCCAGATGATGGATTTAATTTCGGCGAGACCCACACGCACACACAACAAACCAAGGCGAGCCTTGTAACCATTTCAGCAGGCCTTGCCTAGAGTTGGTGCGCTCGGTCTTACTATATAAGCTGTACAGACTCGGAGCTGCACATGCTAACAGTAATACAACTCTAGCCGAGTTTTTAGAACGTGCCGAATACTCGTTAGTCGAATACGGACAACTGCTACTTAGAACCGACTAACTCGAAGCGAGGCTGCCTGAGATGAGACACTACCAAACCCCTAGTGCCAAGTATCTTCTAGCAAAACCTCTACGCGTTTTTTATAGCAAACCTCTATTTACCAAAGTTGTTTTAGCAAACCTCAATTTACCAAAGTATTTTCAGCAAATCTCTATTTACCAAAGTTTTTTTAGCAAATCTCAATTTACCAAAGTTTTTTTAGCAAACCTCTATTCCGCGTAGTCGGTTCGGATCGCTTTCTCTCGACGTGGCTCTCGTTGACCTCCGCTCAGATGGTCCACGAATGTGGCACTCTGTACACAGCACCTTCCTAGCGCTTTCCCATACGCGTTGTGCGTGGTGGCTGGCATGGATCGTGTCAAAACGTCAATTTTGTGTGTTGTGTTTGTGTTGCCAGTCATCAATTGTATATCGTCGTCGTCGTCATCATTGCTATTCTCTGTCGTCGTCGTCGTCGGCGTCGCCGGTGCCATCATATTTAGTTTACAAACACCAAGTCTGCGAGTCATTTGTTTGTGTTGACACAAACATCAAACAGTCAACAACAACAACAACAAACAACAGTTGCCAAATACAGCTGCCAAGCAGTCGAAAGTGGTGTCGACGTACAGTCTGGTCAATGGCTCACTGCATGCATGCACGCCCCGCTGACTGACTCACTGCCTCCCCAATGCGAACAACTGCTCGCACACTGTTAGACGGTGCTTTCAACAGCGGTGTTTTTGTTGACCTGTCGGGTTTGCTGAGGAACCCCTCAATCCTTCAAGCGTGGAGGTCATTCGATGCCATATCTGTCTCTTCCGTCCCCTTCTCTCGTTCTCTCTCTCTCTCTCTCTCTCTCTCTCTCTCTATATATATATATATATATATATATATATATATTTTTTTTTTTTTTAGAAATTTAGTAAGGCTAATGCTCGTGTACGGTTTTTCATGTCATGACTAATTTATATAATATATATATATATATATATATATATATATATATATATATATATATATATATATATATATAGAAGGAGAGAGATATACTCCTTCTTTAACGCTGACACTGGAATGCTCGCCAATGCAAAACAGCTCCAGCCACCATCAACACCACCACAGCAGCCATAACAACAACAGTCAAAACAATAAAGTAACAACAACAATAATAGCAGCAGCAACAACAACAACAATCGCGTCTCTGGCGGGAGATTAGTCTACGTCGCTCTGTTATTGGATGCCGTTGCCGTCGTCGTGGTCTTTTTGGCCTCGATCGCTCGCCGAAAAGCTCCACTCCACTCCAGGCCCTAACAGGCAAACAAGCGCGGTGCATGCGATTCCACACAAATCAAAAACATTAAAATCGAACGACGAGATTCGCTGATTCGAGTAGAATTGTTGCCTTTTTTAGCCGGTTAGGTGGCAATAGGGCTGTCTACATACTCGCACACGGATGTATATATATATATATATACATAATAGATACTGATAATGACGTTTCCACTTGATTTATCTGGTGTACACGTTCATAAGGATACAATTGTTGCCTCTTGCATATAAGCAAATAAAACTATAATAGATACTTACAATCTATCTACAAGCGATCTATCTATACTCGTATGCTCGTATGCGGGTGATTTGATATGCTTTATGTATATACACGTATATATGCATGCTATTCTTATCACCATCCGAGGCTGTTTCGTATGTCCGCTGTTAAGGTGAGAGGCAGCGGCAGCAGCAGCAGTAACAACAAAGCAAACCACACGTCGGTCGGTCGTTACACAGTGAACAGAAGACAACAGAACACGTTACGCTGTCCGTCGAGCAGATGGCGAACGGCAGCGACTGGTTGGCTGCTTTTGTCGTTTCGCTAGAACGAGGACCGGACAGATCCTCACTTTTTGTAGACACATACAAACAACGATTGTTCAAATATGAGACAACCAAACTCATTCAACTTCTTCTCGTATTCTCTCATGTATATATATATATATATATATATATATATATATATATATGTATGTGTGTGTATATATATATATATATATATATATACATATATATTATATATATATATATATATATATATATATATATATATATATATATTCATATGTATATGTATATATTTATATGCATGGGTCTATATGTATATTCGTGTGTGTACTGTACATTTACACTGCTGTCACAAGCATGTAAACATTGCATGCGGCCGAAGCGTGTTGAATAAACAGATTTGATAGCCGTGTCTTCTTTCAATATTTTGCTCTTGTGAAAAGTATGTCATATTTATAGAAATACATACATAGGCCTGCACATATCAGCAGACCATGCGCCTTCAAAGACAGCAAACAACGAATCAACAGAGATGATGCTGAACCCGAACGAATAACAGGGCGATTTAATTTGTTTTATGTACAATCATGTCTTCCTGACCTTCAAGATTGAACCATAATTCCTCTATTTTCTTCCTCTCCCTGTTATATATACATATTTTGTTTTTAATGATAGAAAACTTAACTTTCTTTAAGAACAGAAATATCACGCTCAGATTCGACTAGCCTGCCAGCAAATTAAAAAAGAAAATTCGACACATTGAAGGCAAGTTTGTTTCTGAATTCACACGCATGACAACGAAAATACAGCAACAACACTAAAAACAAGAACGACAATGACATTAGCCGCATTCTTAGCATTATAATTCTAAACATCATCAATAGTAACAACAACAACAACAGCAATACGAATCTCAGCATACCTCTAGCTGAACAGTAAAAGCAAGCCTCACACAGTCGCCGGGTGGGTTAGCAAAACACACCGATTTTTTGAACCGTCTTAAACTACCAGCCGGAGTCTGTCAAATATCAGTAAAAGACAATTACAGTCACCGTAACGCATGCTAATCCTGCAGTGGCGAATTACGTGCGATGGCTGACGTAAAATCAATTCCAAACAACTGCACGATGTTTCAAATACGCTTCGTGACACTTCGTGAGTGTGGCAGGCGTCGGAATCTACTCTGCTTGTCCGTCTTTTTTAATAAGTGTACCCAAGAAAGACGCTAATTTGCCTCGGCAGATCGGCTGTCGACTGCAAATCGATCAAATTCAGCCTAAATATCATACCAACTAGTCTACTTATAAGAACAAAAATTTGCTTATTTGTCACTGCAAAGTGAAGAAGAGGCGCAAAGAGAAGAGAGAGTAAGATTGATCCGCTGGAACCACGGAAATAGACGGGTGGAAGAGGCGTCCAAGATGCTGAATTCTGACGCAGCGTACGCTGTAGTGATGGTTTTCAAGGAGGATGACTGTAGACTCTATCATTACATTAGTCGCGAGTTCGATTTTGGCGTGACACATACCATTTCGAAGCGATCTTCATGAAGATTTGCAGATTTGGGTTACATTTGGTTAGGTAAAAAATAAATTGTAAAACAATTCAATAGAACGCGGCTAGGCGAAGAGGACGAACTGACATTAAGACGCCACAACATTACGACGTTTCGACGTTCATCTTCGCTGAGCGAATCGATCAGACGCTGCACAATGACTGCACACAAACGACGTATTTTATATATTTTGTTATCTGCAGTGCCACTGCTTTTCCTACTACTACTACTACTACTACTACTATTACCACTACTATTATTGAAATATCGAAGCAGTTAGCTGTCGGTAGGCATGTCGAATTGCATCGAATCTCATTCTATCATCGTTTGTTTGGGTGACTTCAACTAGGGCGACACAAAACAATTGCTGCTAGGCAGTAAAACCAGCCAACGGCAAAATGTCTACAATGCTGTGGGCGGGCTGCTGAAGATTACAGGAACTTTGGGGCCGGGCCGGGGACCGCGGCCGTGGGCTGAGCCGTGAATGCCGTCGACGAACTGGTGGCCCGCCATGATCTGGTCAGAAACGTTCAGATCTTTCTCTCACCTAGCAACAACAACAGCAACTTAAGCTGAATGTTCATATCATCGCACAATCGGAGACTGCAAGTCCAACCGTGCTTCCTCTTCCTTCTCTGCTGCTGCAGTTGCTGAAAAACTCTCGCTTTTTGACAAACAGCGAAGCAACGCCGCTTCTCCCACACGAACCCTAGTCCAACTAGGGCCATCTCGAACTGAGACCCGAAGTGACTGACCCTCAGGGCATGTCGGGTCGGTCAGTACGCACGCAGCACCACTAGAGCACTGGACACAATTGTGTTCGTCCCTACTGGCGTGATCGAATCGTTGCAAATCAGAGTCAAGTCGTGCGTCAATTGTTGTTGTTATCCAGCCCATGTTAGCGCCGTTGAGAATTTACACCCTTTATTGAGCGCAGTGGAAGAACGAAAGCAGCCCAGCATTGAGCAGCACTGGGAGAGCTAAACTATGCAAACGAATTGAACGAAACGAAGTATGTGCATCAGTAAGTCACGCTGGTCACCGTGGTAGCCAGCTGCTACCACGGTCGACGACAATCTCAATTCACCAAATGAAATTCACTAAAACTTATGGCACACTAAAGGCTTCTGTCGAGGAAAAAAAAGAGTTCAAATGCAGTTTCGTCTAGCGACTACGAAGGAAAAAGCATCCTCCAGTGAACTGCAAGCGTTGCAAGGGCCAAGCAGTTTTTTGAGTGCCCGTCCCGTCAGCAGCGTCCTGTTGCAGCAGACGAGGGACGGTGATGCCCAGGGGCACAATACGAACACGAGGCTGCGTAAGTGCCACACACTCGTTCATATAGTTCGTGCAAATCTCTCACCCTACTAAAATGAGATATAACAGTACTGCCAAGCCTTCAACTAGAAAGAAGAAAAACATATCTCAACTAGTTCGATGTAGACAAACTAAAGCTGCCCTTTACTAAATTAATTACCAAGGCGCGTTTAAAATAATCATTATAAAAGTAAAGCAACAGTCGAGAGTTATTGATGTCGCTTGGTTCAAATGCTATACCTAAACAAAAACGAATCTTTGAATGCATTTACTGGTATACTATAATACTGCACGTGCTGGTAGGGATATTCCCATTAGACGGGCTGACTCAATGTAACCGTCGTTTGCTTGAATCATGGCTGCTATTCGAGGCCTAAACCGCGTACAAGCATCTTGCAAAAGCTGCCTACCAAGATTTGCAAATGCCTGCTATATATAAAGGCAGTGAACGAGTTTGTTTTAATATGTCGAGTTTCGTTAGACTCTCGCTCAACGACGCCACACATATAAAAACTTCTAGAAGATATAAATCTAAACTGCTAGGTGGGCAGGAGTGCTTATCCCAGAACATGCTCAGATTCTCCGCCAGTCACCCTTGCACTAAACCTGGTTGGTTGCGGTAAAACACGTATTGCAACCATTACATGACACTGAATGGTTAACCATGGTTTCGCTAAAGTTTGCAGTGAACATGCACGAATAAACCTCCTGTATCATGTTTGGCCTTTTTGAAAAAAAAGTGTGCTGCCATCACGAATTCTTCATTACTAGACACCGCACTCACCAGACGTACATAAAAGCTGTTCCTGCTCTGCTCCACAATAGAGACATCTTCCGGCAAGCTTCTGGGCAAGCTTACGGTCATTTATCCGGTTAATGTTTGCGTCTACGGTGAATCAATCTTCCCGTCAGACAAGAATCGAACATGGCCCGCCGCTTTGATTGCTTATGGTGTAAGAGTAATCTCTCTCTATTGTGAATATTTCGCTCTGCTGTATAGA
This sequence comes from Dermanyssus gallinae, assembly GCA_003439945.1. Lineage (NCBI taxonomy): Eukaryota > Metazoa > Arthropoda > Arachnida > Mesostigmata > Dermanyssidae > Dermanyssus > Dermanyssus gallinae. The sequence goes on along the minus strand of QVRM01005910.1, from coordinate 333,023 downwards.
AGCCCGATTTTTTAAACTGTCGTTTTCGAAACACGAAAAAGCTCTATAATCTCATTAAGGGTCTGTCCGACTCGAAGAGCGAGACAAATATGTTTGCCGAAATTCCTTAGAATACGCTGTAGTGGCTCGGTGGCCGGCTTTAGGTGATCATAGTTCGGATTCTGCTTTTGGCTTGAAACAGCCGCCTCTCGTTAGATTCACCCGACAGACACGATGCGCGAACGCATACATTTAGTATACGTTCTATTGGGCAGCCCGTCAAGATTTGATCCGGTTTAGCCGCTGCCCCCCCGTAGAGTGACTACGTGACGGTCTCGGTTCATGTTAATCTTCCTCTGCTCGTTTTTTGGCTCTTTCTTGCGGCTGTATAGATCGATATGTATAAACATGCATTGACGCGTGTGTGTGTGTTTCTCTGTGTTTTTGTGTGTTTATTTGTTTGTCTCTCGTATATCTGTTAGTGTGAAAGTGTCTTGTAACCACCTGCCGTGTCTGTTCGGCATGCCCGTCGTCATCGTTGGTG